>UCOH01006528.1:0-15134 GCA_900474275.1 Synergus japonicus
TCTCTCTCTCTCTCTCTCTCTCTCTCTCTGCCTGTCTCTGAGGCAAGTCTTTTCCCATTTTTCTTTCCTTCTACCTTAACTCTCTTCTCTCTCTCTTGATGTCTTTTATACGGAAAGTCAACCTATCTACTCCTTGCTGGATGTAAGTAGAGTTTCGTACCCAGTTTCCTACTTTCATGCTAATGTTTGTCCGCCTCTCGCCAGGTTTTCCCTTATACTTCCTTGAAAGAGGGAGTATCCTTTTTTGGATGCAAGTTTCCTTTTTTGGATGTGAGTATCCTTTTTTGTATAGTATTTTCCTTATTTTTCCTTCTTAGAGTCGCACACTAAGAAGGAATAATAGAGAATGTCTGACCATAACCGGATCTGTACTACTGATGCCTCTAAACAAAATAATTAATATTATCTATTAAGGTTTTCATAAAATGGTCCATTAAATTATCGTGTGATAAAGATAAATCTTTTTTATCTCCAGAATATATTTTCTGGGTTCAGTAGTAAACCCCTGTCTTTGGTCAGCCGTTCCTTTTTATCGCGGATAGATGACATATCATTATTTTATTTTATTGGATTCAACTACTTTTCAAGTCAGCAAAAAAATAATTTAGTATTGATTTGCGAGAAATGCGGAAGTCTGACCATGGACGGGTTTGTACTACTATCCCCTGCAAATATTCTATGGAAAGAGGAGATTTATATCTCCTCACAAAAAAAAATTTACTTATGAAGGATTAATACATTTTTTAATTTATTTTATCTTATGAAGGGGTTAATACATTTTTTATTAACACTCTTATTTACAGGCATCAGTAGTACAAACCCTTCTATGTTCAGACCTTCTTCCTTTTTTGCAGACCAATGCCATATCAATGCTGAAAAAAAAAACTACTACTGAAAACTCTGGCATCAACTAAACATTTGTTTTTCTTTTATCAATGCTCTACTTTTGATTTATTTCCATTCTTATATTTCGCGAGAGCGATATTATTCAATTTTATGTTTATTCCTGTGAGGATTGACCACTTCTCTACTTTTTCATTCGCTTTCTCGTAGGATTTCTTCTTCTCTTTCTGAATGAATATTAGTACATTGCTTGTTTATTTCCTTTTTCTTCGGAAAAATTAGGAAATATTATCAACATTAATTTAAAATGGAAAAAGCTCCTAGTTGGAAAGTTGTTTCAAACTTGAATTAACCGGAGTTTATTGTTTTAGAGTACTGCTTTTCAGGATACATCGAACCCCGGATAAACTTTAAATATTATATGAATTATATTGTTATGCATACAATTTTTCACCCTGAAATGTATATAAATTAATCGTAAAATAACTAATTATAACCACAAATAAAAGAATTACGGGATAAAAAATGACTGAAGTAATTTCGTGTTCATAATAGAAAAAGTTTGTGAACATATGTTGAACTTTGGTTTCGTTTTGGCTCAAGTCAAGGTTTCTTTAGGTACTGGAATCGATCAAACTTTATATTTTTTTCAACTTCGAAGCAAAGGGATAACTCGTTTTCCCCGAATGATATTGGAGGAAAAAATTAGGCTCACCCCTTAAGTCAATTAAAGATACTGGACGAATGAAATATATACAAACAAATTTAATTATATAATTTAAGAATATATGCTACTACTTACTATAATTAGTCAGTAATGTTGATCAAATTAAAATTGTCTTTGAACTACAAGGAATATGCGTAGTGCTCTATAAATCTGAATTAGTGAAAAGTAGGTCACTGATTTACTTTAGTGAAAAGTTCTACTAATTGTTAGTCATTTTTGACTAAAATTTTAGTGAAAAGTTGAAATCTTACTAATTGAAATAGTGCAATACAACTAATAATTAGTGAAAATTTTCACTAAAGTAAATTAGTGACCTACTTTTCACTAATTCAGATTTAGAGAGTGGATAAAATTTCCAACTAGAAATTAATTGCCGCAGAATGATAGCCTCGATAATGCATATTGGCAAGTTTATACAAAGGAGAAAATGTAGCCTGACAATAGAAAGCCCACACATACATCCAGTCCAGTAACGTAATATTAAAGCATCCTCAACATGCCTAACCGTCAATTAGACAACCATAGGAAGTTGTTGCGAGTTCAAAGCATTTCTAGAGAAACAAAGCAAAACGGCGAAGATTGAGGTGCAAATGGAAACGTCTACAAGGGCAGAGGTCAAATTCGAATTTCCAGTTGATGGTACCAGAAAGCATTAATTTTAAACTATTTACGAGACTCCACGTCGAAATTTTAGAAGACAATGTATATATATATACACACGAAGTTATAGATATAATTTATAGCTCAGAAGGTGATGTAATTAATTCACGTGATAAATTTCATTGTAATTACAAAGTTGAATTCCAAGCTGCATTATTAATAGGCGATTCGATAATGGAACTCTGGGATTAAGTGGCTTTAGTCTTGGATAAGTTTATAGTATTATCTGTGTCAACACATCGGTGTGCACAGTTGAGCATGCAAGTTGCGATTGTGTGATATCTTGCAACTTCTCACATGCCAGAAGCCCTCTACATTATGCATGGGTCCTAATTGCTGCATACACGAAGTGCAGCTTGTTATAGGAGTGTTCTAACACGCATTATTAGGTATGAAAATAATGAGACTGTTGCATGATCGGCAAACAATGTTTCGTTCCATACAACATAATCGTATGCATTGTTAGAAGTGCAATCACAGATTGTGATCTCAAGATACGTATAAAAGGGTATTAAAAATCTAAGGTCAAGGCTATTAGTAAGTAATTCTAAAAAAGTAATCCTACTTATTTCATCATAGGAAAATTTGAGATAATAGTTTCAGTAGAAACAGTATGATTTGGCAAGGCAATACACGAAAAATATTTTCAGTAGAGAAGTAATTTATGGCCAGACATTTCCAATCTATCAGAATCTAAACAGTTCGGAATGAAATCAAAGTAGAAAAAGTAAGCTTTGGTCAGACGGCTGAAGAATTAATTTTTAATCATAACTAGCAGACCAACACGAAATTTATTTCATTTTGTACAACTTCAATTCATTAAAAAATAAATGAAATTTTGCTGATTCAACTTTAGAGAGTGTCTACGATTTTAAGGAAATTTTGTTACATCACTTTTTTTGGAGAGGTATTTCAAGAGGTTTCTTGGAATTTTACTGAATTTTGACCATTTTCCAGTGATTTTTACGAAGTTATAAAGATTTTTAGGATATTAAAAAGATTTCGTAAAATTTTATGGTACATATTTCAAGATATTTCGAGGAATTTTGAGAGATTTCAAAATGTTTCAGAGAATTTTAAGGGACTTTAAGGAACTTTAAGGAATTTTCTAATTTTGAAAAGATTTTATAGAATTTTCAGGATTTCATGGATTTTCATAAGATTTCTAATAGTTTTAGTAGATTTTAAAGGATGTAAAGTGTCTTTAAATATTATCGTAGAATTTAAAGGACTTCAAGAAGTTTGTGATGAGAATATTAAGAGGTTTTCACGAATTTAAAAAGATTTCAAGAGATTTTTCTGAGTTTTATAATATTTTATGAAGTTTAAACGATTTTAAATTTGTCATGTAATTGTATTGAGGGATTTTAAAAGAATTTCTTTACATATATAATTTTTAAAAGAATTTATAGAATTTTAAAGGATTTCGAAGATTGTCGTAAAATTTTAAGGGATTTTATTATATTAAAAAATTTTGTAGAATTGTTAAAGATTTCATGAAATCTGATAAGATTTCTAAGAATTTTGAGAGATTCTAAATGTTAAGAAATTAAAAGAGTTTTTTCTATTGAATTTTTAGAGATTTTTGCTAATTTGAACTTGGATTTCAAGAGGTTTTTGGGAGTTTTAAGAAATATTAATTAATTTTAAGAGATTTCAAAGGAAAGTCAAGATATTTTAATAATTTAAAAAATAGTTTATAATATTTTAAAGAATTTTGTAAAATTTTTTGAGATTCCTAATAATTTTAAGAGATTTTATGAGATTGATCTAATTATTAAAAAATTTTGTAGAATTTTTAAAGATTTCATGAAATCTAATACGATTTCTAAGAATTTTAAGAGATTCTAAATGTTAAGAAATACGAAGAGTTTTTTTTATTGAATTTTTAGAGATTTTTGCTCATTTTAACTTGGATTTCAAGATTTCAAGAGAGTTTTATGAATCTTAGAATATTTTATGTGTGGTTTAAAGGATTTTAAAGTTTTCAAGACATTTTGCTGTAATTTTTTTGCTTCATTTGTTTGTTTTTCTTCTTTAAACTTCAAGTCGTTCAAAAGCCAATCAGGTTTGCAACAACAATGTATGCAAGATTTTCGAGACATTTCGTGACACAACTTTTTTAAGATAGGATACGAAAGACTGTAATTAACATCTTCTAGCCATACTCTAGAGATTGAATCTCATTTTTAGTAAAATTTACAACTCGTTCGTTTCTATCTCGTCTGCTTTGCTTAATTCTTTCGCGAGCAGTCCCGCAGATCCAGTTTTTACTAGTAATGAACGCCGTATGGCGCTTTGCCTTTTTTGTTTCTTTAACATTCCACCACTACGGTTTAATCCTCGTATTCTCATTTATCTCTGATGGTCGTTCTTGCAAGACCCTTCCTTCCTCGAATTCAGAGAGAATAAACGCTCCTCACGCATGTTTTGCTCTATCTCTTCGAAACGATTCCAATTTCATGGTCTCGTGACTTATTTCACACCGAGAGAAATCCACAACTTTTTTCGCCTAAGCCTTTTTCGTAATTTTAGGATGAAGATAGTTTGAAATTCTACACTGAGAAAAATGAATCATAAAACTTAGATGTTAAAACTAGGGGTATAGTATCCGGTAACATAAAATATGTTAATGTATATAATCTATAAGTTTTACCTAATATATAAGGATATAACTAAACATAATCTCTAGATGTTAGATTTTTTTAATCTTCCGCAATTAATTCGTAACATCTGAAGATAATAAACGCCCGTAAAGTGTCATGGCGGGCATGGGTCACCCATGTGTTTCACTCTTTTCTCAAACACGTGAACGTTTTCTCTCGGACTTTTCATAGATAATATTGATTATTAACAAGTTCGTACAGCGGAATCCGATTTTAGGAGAAGTAAATATTATAATTATTATTATCAGAATTGCGATACATGATATTCTTTGCTTTTATACATTCTGTAAACTGTTGATTAAAATATTAGTGTTGGTACACATTTTTATACCTTGGATTATAAATGTTAAAATTTATAGTCTAAGATATTATCTGATAATATCTTTTTTTTAACATCTAGAGATTATGGTTTTAATAATCTGGATTGCTGTCCCATAGTGAATAGTCCAAAATTATACCTAGTAACATATTTTTCATTACCGTTTACAATCCATTTTTCTCAGCCCTGGCTTTGTATATATTCTTTCGGTTCGTTTACACCATTTAGTAATTTCGAGAATTTTCGTTCTCATTAGTGATAGAAAGAGACTAGCTGTTATGTAGATAGGGACACTGGGAGGCAGGAGTATACAAAAGAACGAGAGAAAACCCTCCAGGCAAGCGTCACTATTGCATGAAGGGCACGAAGGGCGTTACCAAACCAAGCAGTCCCTCAAGGGTACAGCTAAATTCAATTTTCATTTTCGACGCTCATTTAGAAAACGTTCCGACCACTTTTCCCGCGGGAATTAATTTACATTATTTTAAATTCAAATGCACAGCAGACTAATTCCACTAGCTAAGTACCAACGTTACTTATATATTTAACCATATTTCGCACTTCATTAATTAATTACAACTACACTGTTAAAAATTTTGTGATTTCGTAACAAATTGCAATACAAAAGTTAAGCTAAAATTGCAGTGCAAGCATTAAAATAAAACTGTAGTTTTACAATGAATTTATCGCTAAATATAATATCGCTAAATACAGAAAACGTTGAATGAATTATCACTGAAATTATAAAGCTAATTTAGAAAACAATTTTAATGAAGGAACTTCCGTCATTGAGTTTTCAGAAAAGATGACATAAAGTTTGTTGATGGTGTGGGACAATATGAGAAGTAACGGGTGCTGGTGTACCATCCTTATTACTCGCCACGTATTCCGCTCAGCCTTATATTACCCACCTTACATGAGCGAGTCTGCCTGGTGGTAACGGGTGTAGTCCACCCCCTCCTCCCTGCCACCCCCTACTCAACAATCCTAGTTGCACCCCACTCTGAACTGCGCCTCACCAAATTTCAGACCTCATTTCGCAGCCCCCATAACTTTAGCAGCTCGTATTTTCACCCCAGGAAGGAGAGCCGTAATCCAAGTGAGATTAGAAAGTATGCGTTTTCCTACGTATGCAGCTCTTTATCTGATTTCAGAAAACTTACCATCATTCTCTTCCACGTTCACAAGCTCTGAGAGTTCATTATTTAGCTCACTTTTTAAATTTCCGAAATTTAAAGTTATTCGTTCCTATCTTAAAAAAGAGATGTTACACTGAGAAAAATGGATTGTAAACGGTAATGAAAAATATGTTACTAGGTATAATCTTGGACTATTAACTATGGGACAGCAATCTAGATTATTAAAACCATAATCTCTAGATGTTAGAAGAGAAGATATTATCAGATAATATCTTAGATTATAAACTGAATCGAATATAAATTTTAACATTTATAATCCAAGATGTTAAAATTTATAATCCACAATATTAGAATTTGTAATCCAAGGTATTAAATTTATACCAACACTAAGATTTTAATCTACATTTTACATAATCTAGGGAAAAAAATATTAGTTAACGCAATTCTGATAATAATAATTATAATATTTACTTATCATAAAATCGGATTCCAATGTACGGACTTATTAAAAATCAATCATCTATGAAAAGTCCGAGACAAAACGTTCACGTGTTTGAGAAAAGAGCAAAACACATGGGTGATCCATGTCCGCCATGACATTTTACGGGCATTTATTATCTATACTCTAGTTTTAACAACTAAGTTTTATGATCTATTTTTCTCAGTGTACCAATATATCGAACATATTGTTGACGAAAACCTGATTGGTTCCTTTGGAAATTACGCAAATCTGTGTGAATGTATCCAATTTGAAAACTATCTTCAGACTATTTTCGTTGTCAAAATGATTACTAATAAAAAGGTTATAATTATAAAGATAAAAAATAATTTAAAGTGATAAAAATCATTATTTTGATGTGAAAAGTAAATTATTAATGATAAGCAAAAAAATATTTCCAAATATATATCTAAGGTTAGTGAATATTATTTGAGAAATTAAACAGATTACTTATACATAATGATTGAAAAGTTCTGAATGTTCAAATGAACGAATTTTTGTATTGATTGTATTTGTAACTACAAAAAGTTTTTAAACATTGATTAATTTACATTGAAAATAATAAAGAATTAAATAAACTTGTAATCCTGATTGTTATTTTTAGTTGGCACAATATTTGTGGATAAAATATAATTAAAAAAAAATATTTCGTTCATTTTAACGTTCGAAACTTTATTCACGTTATACACAGTAAACTTTTTTCATGCGCTTTTTTATATCAATTTTTAATATATTAATATTTAATATATATGTATTCGTTTATTTACAGATTAGTTACCCTAAGAATTATGAGATTTTATAGGATTATAATGTAGTTTTAAGGGATTTGACTATATATGGTGTAAAATCGAAGTAATATCAGAGACGTTTAAGAGATTCTTACGTGTTTTATGATATTTAATTGAATTTTAAAATATTTTATGAGATTTAATGAGATTTCATAGAATCTTGAATAATGTTAAGGTTTTTAAAAGGATTTTATGAAATTGCATGAAATTTTATGTAATTTTCAGAGATTTAACGATATATCATAGAATATTTTGTGTGTGTGTGTGTGTGTGTATTGCATATTTGTGTTAGAAAATTAAGGTTTATTTTGCGTTTAATGTTCATTACATAAATCAACTGAGGTAGTAAAATATATGTATGCTAAATTAATGCAGCAAAGTATGCAATTAAAAATTAATTTAAAAATTTTATGAGATTTAAAAAGGTTTTTTTTTTAATTTTATAATATTATGAAACATTTTAATAGTTTAAAAAAATATTTACAGATGCTTTCAAATTAAAATGATTAAATTTTCAAAGCTACTAATTCATTCTGCAATACATTATAAAATATTTAAACTTAAATTGAATAAAACTTGATGTCCCGTTGGACGTATAGAATTGTTTAAGGCTTGACTTGGTTTTATTCGGATGGAATGCCGTTTATAACTATGCCGTATTTATAACTATCTTCAGTTTAATAAAGTTGCATCAAATTAAATTTTTTTTTCGGACAAAGCAAGTCCCATTTGAAAGAAAAATTCTTTTCTTGGGACTAAAAAAACTGAATTTTTAGAGCCCTAAAAATCGATTTTTTTTAGAAATTCTTCACCATTTTTGCGAAAATACTTATTTTGACAAATCCTTCGTTCAAGTAGAGTAAAATTATATAAACTAAAGAAAGTTCTTGGTTAGATTGATTGCAAGTTATCCATTTTCAACTTATCATGGACATCGCGAAGGGTGTTTGAAAAAAGGTGTTTTAAATCAACGAGCGTATAGTGCCTATAAATGTCAATAATTTTCAGTCAAATTTGGGATAAAATATCTTGAAACAAGTACAAACCCTTTTTTTCAATAATAGGTGTATATAACCCCTTAAGCGACTTTAAGATATTTTATGAGATATTAAGTCACTTCAAGGGCACTTATTTCCAGAAATTTTTAAGGATTTACTGAAATTATACTGAAATTTCAAGAATTTCAAAGAATTTAATAAAATTTCATGGAATTTTGAGTAATTTTAAGAGATTTAATCAGATTTAACGGGAATTTGAGTAAAATTTAAGGAATATCAATTGATTTTGCGAAATTTAAAGGCGCATTTTAAGATATTGCAATTATAAAGACTTTTAAGAGTAATTTTAACGACTTTTAAGAAATTCAAGGGAGTTTACGAAATTTCAGTGGATTTTCAGAAATTGCAAGAGATTTATCAGATTTCATGAGTCTTGAGTATAATTTTAAGGAATATCACCTAATTTTTAAGGATAATAAAGACATTTTAAGGAATTTTATAAGACCTTTGGAGATTCCTAAAATTGGATAAAAAATGACAAAATTTTATATTTCAAGAATTAAAAATTCGCAATTATTTTTTCTACTAGCAAAAGGAGAGCAAAAACAAGAAATTAATCGCGCCCAGAGCGTGCGGATCGTAATTGCCAGTCTCTCTAAAAAATGCATGATTCAAAGAAGAGGAAGAAATTCTTTCTTCTAGTTCATATAATCAACAAATATATTAAAACATATTATTGCGAATGAATGTGTGTAATGTCCTGTACAGAAGATATTATACGATTATAGTCTAAGCAAATTTTAGGTATGACTCCAGCATGCTGAAGAAGATAACAGATTGCACGATGACCTAAGCTTCCATGCCGGGGTTTATACAGTGAATGTGTGAATGGAAAATAGCACACGAGTTGCCAAATAACCTTACTTCTCTCACACATAGATGTCGGTATTTCACTCACGAGTAGTTTCGCATGCTCAACTACAAGTCTCTAGGCCATAGGATGGTAGGTCTCTGCGTGGGGGATCAGGGGTGGAATAGTTAATTAAGTTTCTGACGGTCCTCGGAGAGAAGTGGTCACTAGTGAATTATCTGGCTAGTGTGTACATACACATATGTATCTACATGCTTCTATACATGTAAATACAGTACATACTGTTCATAATTACGAGTGTGCGATACAACTACTTAATGCTATTTACTCTGGAGTTGCCGCATTTCACCAAGTGATATTAAATTCGCAAATGGTAATAGAAAGTGAGTTTTCAGAGGCCGAAAAGAGTCAACGGGAAACTCTTTGAATAGATATCACCGGCTTTTGGAATCCCACGTATATATAGCCATTGAATGACCCAAAGTACGAAGGTGTCGAAACGTGAGGCGACTACAAAGTCGCCCACAATCCAAACCGAAAATAAAAGAGTTTTATATTTCACTAGTAATATTATACGCTTGAAAAAACGTGCGAGAAACACAGAGTTGACAATTAATAATGTGCAAAACGAAATTCCCATTTGAGAGTCTTCAAATTTTTCATATTAAGAGATTTTTATATTTAACGCTCCACAAAATCATTAAAAAATTTCTGGAAATCTTTAAAAACCTTTAAAATCCTTGGAAGTCTTTTTAAATTTTTGAAATACTCTACAATGAAAACTATAGAAATAACAATGTATAATATGACAGAAGCATTTCTTAAACATTTTCTACAATCGCTTAAATAAAATTTGAAGATTTCGGAGAAAAATTGCGGCATGCAACTAGGGGCAATAACTATACGAAAGTACATGAAATATTCTTTCGAGTCTGCATGTAATATGCAGAGCTGGCAAGCATTCGTGGCGCCATTCAGTTTTGATAAATATCCTTCTGAAATATGACGCGAATGTTCTGACGTTATAAGAACGCGCCAGGTGCTGTAACCCTTCCCTTAGGGGGAGGGAGGAGAAGGAGGTGAATTCACCTCTTGGCTTATCTCCATACCAATCCAGGAGACATACCACTCACGTATATATGTATCTCGAGTGCTGGGGATGATTTCGATGGGATAGAATTCTGCCAATTCCACTCCAATGGAATTGTGAAGTGCAAAATTATTCCTATCCACCAAGATCATGATAAAAATACTACCATTGATGTAATAACACCGCTCATTGTAACCCCTATAATCAATTCCTGACGTTTAAATATTTGCATTCGTAATAATCTTGATTTTCTATCTTTGGAATCTACACGGAGAAAACTGGATGTTAAACCGTAATAACTAGCTATTTAACTATGGGACGACTATCTCGATATTTAGATATAATATCTCGATATTAAAATATATAATCCAAATATTCTAACATTCAATATTTTAATCTCTGGATATTAAGTTTCAATATCAAGATATTATATCTAAATATCTAGATAGTCGTCCCATAGTTAAATAGCTAGATATTGCGGTTTAATATCCAGTTTTCTCCGTGTATAAAATCAGGCTAAACAACTCGTAGTTAATATTTAACAAATCTTGATGAATAATACTAATTAACAAGAAAAGGAACAAACAAGAACCGTTAAAAATGAAGAAGATTAAGTAATTATTTTCACAAGCCTTCAGCTTCACTGCACTAAGACAAATGAATTATAAAACTTAGATGTTAAAACTAGGGGTATAGTATCCGGTAACATAAAATATGTTAATGTATATGATCTATAAGTTTTATCTAATATATAAGGATATAACTGAACATAATCTCTAGATGTTCGATTTTTTAAATCTTCCGCAATTAATTCGTAACATCTGAAGATAATAAACGCCCGTAAAGTGTCATGGCGGACATGGGTCACCCATGTGTTTTGCTCTTTTCTCAAACACGTGAACGTTTTCTCTCGGACTTTTCATAGATAATATTAATTATTAACAAGTTCGTACAGCGAAATCCGATTTTAGGAGAAGTAAATATTATAATTATTATTATCAGAATTGCGTTAACTGATATTTTTTTCCCTAGATTATGTAAAATGTAGATTAAAATCTTAGTGTTGGTATAAATTTAATACCTTGGATTACAAATTCTAATATTGTGGAATATAAATTTTAACATCTTGGATTATAAATGTTAAAATTTATATTCGATTCATTTTATAATCTAAGATATTATCTGATAATATCTTCTCTTTTAACATCTAGAGATTATGGTTTGAATAATCTAGATTGCTGTCCCATAGTTAATAGTCCAAGATTATACCTAGTAACATATTTTTCATTACCGTTTACAATCCATTTTTCTCAGTGTGCGAAAAATTGTCGATAGAATATTTTCATTTATAAAATACAGATGAGTAGAAACGATATGTCCATTTATTTAAAAATCAAATTTCACCTCAAGCATTTAACAATTTAGTTCACTTTAACGCAAATATTTGTTTCCATTTTGTTCTGGTGTTCGGAATCATCTCAATCAAAGTCGGCAAACACCATGAAGGGAATTAAATCCATTATATAGTTTAATTTCAATTCCGCGTCTGAGTTTCGATCATGGTAACAAGTATCGTCTTCTCATTTATACTAAGATTATCTGCCATCACGAAAATGCATTGGAAAATATATAAATATATAAGTATATATATACTTATATATTATACTTATATATAGTCGATATATTACTCTATAATATCTAGATATTATGTGATAATATTCAGATTTAAATATATAAAATATATATATTAAGAACTGGATTAAGTTTTTTAAGCAAATAGATTTGCTCTTAATCTGAATTAGTCATTTTAAATGATCTATTGGTGTAATGTCGACCAAAATAAATATTTAATATATAATATTATTATTTACATTATTATTAACTATTTAATAAATAAAATAATAATAAATAAATCCTAGTAACTATGATCCTAACCTATAGCAGTAGTATTCTAGATATATAATTTTATAATATCTGAGATTTTTGAATGTATCATCAAGGATATTAAATCTAAATCTCTAGATAGTCGTCCCATAGTTAAAAAGCAGATATATTACGATTTAATATCTAGATATTAATAGTTAATATCTACTTCTCTCCGTGTATCAATATCCCTCAATATTGCTTTCGCGGTATGGATTTTAATTAGATTTTTGAGATAGAATAGACATCTTGGTGATTAGATATGCAATGTGGAGGTAAAATTCTCTCGGCTTAATGATCGCTTTAAAAGTCACATAACTTTACATTGGAAGGATATTCGAAAGTACCTCTCATTTTACTTCGACTCCCTTTACCCGAGCAGTTCAGGCGTCTCTAAAAACGGTAATCCAACGTCCGACGTACACGTTGCATACTTGATTCCACTTAATTACAGTCGCTTAACGTTGAGTTTCCCTATACCGCTGGAATAATAACGAGAGACGGACGATATTGGCCCGAGTATATAAAAGGCAATTCAAAGTTCACGATTTTTGATGATATTCAATTTCGCTTTCTATTCAGATCGTATTTATCTAGCTTATAATTATAATTATAATTAGTAGCTTGATTTTTACTACGTTAATCAGAAATAACAAATATATCTAGATAGAAATATAAGTTTCTAATAAAAATATATCGAGATGGGAGTTTCAAAAGAAAAAATATATATCTTGCCAAGACACTAAGTGAAAATGCATTATCAGTAGAAATATCGTATTTGGTCAGACATCTATCTAAATATATTTCAATATAAGTGGAAAAAGTATCATCTGGGCAGACAGTGGTTGTAGAATGAATTTTAAGTAGAAATTCATTTGATCATCAGATATTTCCAGGATATCAGAATTCTAACACTGAAATAAAATCAAAGTAGAAAAAGTACTGACTGGCAAGGCACTTTCGAGATTTTCGTAATTTCAGGAGATTTCACAAGATTTCAAAGATTGCAAGTGATTTAAAAAGAAAGGTTGGAAAGGTGTAAAAGGAGGTGTTTTCCTTTTTTAATACACAGCTAAAACTGCTATATATTAAGACTATAAAGTAAATTTTGACATTTAATCGGAACAGATGCCAGGAGACATAGGAAGACAAGACCTTATGCTGCAGGGAGCATCGCAATTTCCGGTGCCCTTAACTCTCATCCTGTGATTTCCCTTGAATTAATATCGTGCAATTTCACACAAGATCAGATTCAGATGCTGGCATACTAAAGTAGAAGCAATTGAAATAAATATTTCAAAGACTAATTAACTGAAAGAAATTCCTTTGAGATAAAACTATACGAAAATTATTATTTACGTTATTTTAGAAGTAACATAATTTCCTAATACACTATATTCTGAAGTTGTTCAAGCAAATAACTTGACTTGCATATAACTAAAATTCAACGAGATTTCAAGTTTCCTGCAGTTGTAAGTTTTCGAAGAAAATGGTCCGTAAACCGAGGTGATTTTATTTTCTTCTTATTTAGAGGTCCCTCCATTAAGAAACGCTTGGCAGAGGGGATGAGTATTTTCCCAAGAAGAAAACTTCCTATCTAACTTTTTCTTCAAGACAAATCGTTCTTCATAAATTGGTTTGTTTGCTCGACTTTTCTCAAAAAACTTTGAAAAATTAACGTCTGCAAATATTTTTCAGGTAACTAACTTTATCACAATTTTTTCCAGATAAAAAATATTGCCTAAGTTTCATGGATCATCGCATCTGCTCGAATATATTTATAGTTGCATATTCGTGAATTTCCAGAATGAATACATTAAAAAAAAAAAAAAAAAGTGTCCTTTACACCATTAAAAACGTCGCGACTGAAATGAATAATCGAAGTTAATGGACAAAAATGGATGTTTTCAAAAGCAATCTTCCATGCGATTGAAATTGCCAATTGAAATTTTAACTCCCAGAGGATTAAGAGAAACTAATGGAGTTTACAATTTTATTCGCTGCCTGATAAAAATTTACTCAACGGAAAAGTGTTCATTATATCTACTTTCTGAATTATTATTAATTGAGTAAATTAAACCCATGCAGAAATCGCCATACTGGTGCCATATTACCGATCAGGTCCCGATCGGGCTGGCCCGGTCCGTCCCGGATCTGGTATATTTCGTGGTTTCAGCGACGTGTCAGACCCAGTGGCCGGGTTACCATCTACAACGACACCTAGTAAGTGTACCGTGAAATAACGAATAACTAGTGTGCAGTTTTGACAGCTATTTGATTCTGCAATCAATTTTAAGTTGCAATAATTGAATATGATTACTTGAAGTTGAATTAGATAATTAATTAATTAATAATTACACAATGCCAAAGTCTAAAAGCACTCCGCGGGTTCAGAAACACCGCGCGACAAATAGGATACCATATTTACGTGACGGAAATTCAAGTAAGTATATCAGTGAAACCTAACCTCAATATTAAAATTATTACTAAACTTGTTTATCAAGATTGATATATTCGCGGCTATCTTCAATTGACATTATTATTTTTTTTTAATTAATGCGAAATTATTTAGCACATAATTTAATACCTATAAATAATTATGGTATCAATT
>UCOH01006529.1:0-24072 GCA_900474275.1 Synergus japonicus
CCATTCTATTGTTGACTTTGTGACCTTCAACTTCACATCGTTCACAACAATATTTACCTCCATGGCCCAACGTATTTTTCAAGAATGATCTAGCAGGTGTGTCGCAGATAAAACATTTCAGTCAAACACTGAAGTTTTCGTTTTCAATAATTATTCCTTCTGTTTGTAATTTATTTATTTCTTCCACGAACTTTTCCAAAAAGATTTCGGGATTTTTAACTTTTGCTTTTCCGTGGTATATTGCTACTGGAAATACCTGATAAATGTCTGGATCGTAATGAATTTTGCACAAAATCGGTATAAATTGCTGGGTACCAGACTTAGTCAGTGGCACGGGATCAACATTAAATTGCAATTCTAATATTTTATCGTTATGTAAATCTACATTTACACATTCTTGTAAGCTGCTTTCTATACCGAAGTATATAAATTCACCGATACCTTCATTTGCGTCTGCCATTTCCTCTATATTGTATCTGGCATCTACGGTTTTCAGAAAAGTTTTTGCTGTTTTGGGCAGAGTTGGTAGTAATCTAGCTCGCAAAATTTTCAGCAATTCATCCAGGTGTGTAAGAGGAATTCTGTTTTTTATTGCCCACTGTCGTATTTCTTGGATGTTTTCCTCATCCAAATCTTTTATTTGTTCTGGAAGAAAGGGAACATCATCATTCAAATCGCCCTCTTCATCACTTGAGCTAATATTTGAACTGAAATAGTATTCAGTTTCTGCAGAAGAATAAGTGCTCGACATTTGTTCTTGATTTGTGTCGCTGTCGTTATTCAATGAATCGACGTCATCAACATTGTCGACATTTTCTCTACTTGTGGATGGCCTAGCATCAGTGTTTTCCTCAATCATTGGTTTATCATCTGCAAAATTGTGGAAAACATTGAATTTTATATGCCATAAAATATTGTTACACATATAACAATGAAATAACGTTCAGATATGGGTACGATTAAAGTACCCAGTGGGCAAACTGGGTATTTTAGAAACGTTTCAAAAATGTCCTTATAATTTTTTTAGGACATTGGACAAACAGACCGTTCATAAAACGTTTTTTCAACGTGCCAAAAACATTTCCAATATCGTTTTTGCCCAATGGGTACATATATGTTTAATATAAAAAATATCGCAACATCACCTATACATTCTCGACTATTGGAGTAATTGTATTAATTACAAAATTACAAACAGAACTTTGACTTTGCTCTTATTTTAATGAATTTTCTATTTTTAAAATGGTATATTAAATTCACATTTAAACTATATCCAAATGCATAATAAAACCCCAATATATTTATTTTACAAATTTATAGGTTAGGTTTACAATAATTTTGATAGTTATAAATATTATTAAAGCATTTTCTATGTTCATTATCATTATAAGTGATAATTTTTTACAGAAAATATTTATTGTGTCTAAAACCTTTAATTAAAAAATACTTAAATTATTGGCTTACCTTTTGCATTTTTAGCAGGCGGAGAATCATCAGAAAATTCATTTGAAGAAGACGATGTATTTAACTCTTGTAACACTTTTTTAATAGTCCGATTTTTTTTTACTCGAAGGCGAGTTTGCTCTCTTCTTCGTGTTATACGATCCATTTTATCGTTTACAATTATTTAATGTGCAGACAAAATTCTACAGGCGTCACACACGGTCAACGGGTCAACACACGGTATATACTATAGCCCTCATCAGGCACCTAAATGCGGTCATTATTTGGTACGCCTTGTCACCAATAGAGGAACCCTTATCCGGGCCTCGTCAGGGTCGAGTAGGTACCGTAAATGTGGTAAAATTCAGGATGCCTTATTTAATAACAAGGGTAACCTATACGGACCTTTCCCGCACCTGATCAGGGCCATTTTACAATTTTTTGATTCAGACAACCTGATCCGGGCCTAATACGAGCCTTTTTTTTAATAAGGCCAAATAAGGCAATTTCCGCATGGGATATGTTCAATTGTTCATACTAACGCCACGCACGTGAAGTTCAGGCGCGTGTACTTCCCGAAATATTACTTATTTTTCATGAAGTCGATGTACAGGATTTTTTGGTCTTCTTATGTCTATACTCCATGTTTTAAATACAGGTGTAAAAATATATCAATTGGAAAATAAATATTCAATAAATCAATAAATCATAGTTCAATAATTTGAACGATTATATTACAGTTTTAATTAGTTTATGAAATTTATTATCAATTGAGTATGGAATCTTTCTATTGATTTAAATATATTTACTTTTACGCTTTTATGCCACCCCATTTTATACCATTGATTATTTAGTTGTCATGCCAACCATAAATTCCAGTATAAATACTTTGAACCAATAATAGAATCACTTCAGAGTCTTCTTTATTCTATCATTTATAATATATAACCAAATTTAACTTCACAACAATTTTAATACCAACAAATATATACATTTCTTGCGTGTTATATAATTTATAATAAAGAAGTAATAAAAGGTATAAATCACAGCCCGAAAATGTATTCTATCTTCTACACACAATCTGTAGAGACACTTCAAGAAAAGAAGGTGTGTATGAAATTATTATTTGCTATTAAATATGTACATTAACATTATTTTCTACAACTAAGGAGTCAAATTGTATTATCAACAGATATATGACAGACCCTTGATGTTAGTTGCTTCAAAAAAAAACTACGACTATTTCGTTGATTATACAACTGAAGCACAGAGAATGGCCATACTTGCTGAAAAAGAGGCTAAAAGATTGGCTGAAATTAAAAAAGTCAATTATGATATCTCCAAAAATTGGGATAATACAATTGAGGTAATTTCAGTGTTTCAAATTTTTTGTAATACTTTAAGGGTCATTATAATTAAGGGAATTTTGATAGTTTTATGAATATTTCTTGGAATGTTAAAAAATTTTAAGTGATTTCGTGGAATTTTAAAACAATGAAAAAAAATTTATATAATTTTAAGAAATTTTAAGGTATTTCAAGCAATTTCAAGAGCATTCAAGATATATTATGCTATTTTTAGTAATGGGTAAAAACATTCTAAGATATTTCATAGAATTTCTAGATGTAAAAGGGGCCGATTGATTAGCTTCCTGGAAAAATTGGTTATAGACCTTTGTTAAAAGCATATGTGTTACCATATGAACAAATTTAGATAACCAGAGATTTCCCAAAATTTTTGATTTTTCAAATAAAATAACAAATTTAAACTAGCTGTCAAGTTGTATCAACTTTTGTACTCATTCAATGAGCACTTTGCTTCCTGTAAGCAAATATGATTTGCTTCCTCATAGAAGAAGCATTAAGTCTTCTTTACATTCGCATTAAATTTTGATTATTTGAGAAGTTATATACAAAAAATTCATTTTCGAAAATTCCAATAAAGCATAACTTTCTTATTATTCAATGAAAAGTCAATCGATTCGTCTAGACATAAAGAATATTCAATTTCCTTAAGTCAACTCTAAGTTTTGATTATTTGAAAACATAGAGCGAAAAATTAACATTCAAAATTATAAATATACATAACCTCCTTATTTTTTAATGAAATGCATGAATCATATAGGTCAATCGATTTGTCTCGATGAAAGGAATCTTCATTTCCCTTACACCAGCTATAAATTTTCAATATTTGAGAAGTTATAGTGGAAAAATGAATTTTACGAAAATTTTAAACGTACATAAAACCTGTAAAATTAAATATTTTGATAAATACTTATAAGAAATTCAACTAGGTATATAGTGGAATAACTGTGCAAAATTTCATCAATTTATCTCTACGCGTTTTCAAGAAATTGCTAGAACGTGACACACAAACATACACACACACACATACATACACACATATGCATACATCCGGACATTTTTTCAGATCATCATATTAGATATATTGCCCTTGAAATATATTCAAAAAAACCTTTTTTAGGAAACTGAATTTTGTCACCACTAAAAAGCTTCCTCTTCGCTGTACTATGTATGTACTATGTCTGTTTTTTTCTGGGACAAAATACACGTTGGGGAAGGCGCCTCTGAGTTCGCAGTGTCATTACTCCCTTACGGCTTACGTGGTTTTTTTTTATGAGGAAAATATACCTACTGGGGGGTACCCTTGTATTCGGGATGTTACCCCCCCAACCCTTACGTGATTTTTTTTTTTGGTGGGGGGAGATACACTTGAGAAGTGCGCCTCTATGTGCGAGGTAGTGTCGAGTCTTTTAAATGGATTTTTTTTGTGGAGGGAATACATTTGGAGCTGGCTCGTTACGATTTGAAAAATCCTAAATTAGGATACGAACTGCGGGGCGCTTTTCCCAATTGTATTTTTCTCAGAAAATAACAATGTAAATAAGAGTTTGAACTTCAAGGCGGGTCCACAACGATGTATCACCCACATCCATAGGTATACTACTAACCCACTTTGCTGTTTTCGTGCATTATAAATCATATCTTAGCGAACAATAATGGAATTACCTGAAGTAACGGTATTCTGTTAATTGTTGAATAGTGTGGAGATTATTAAGTTTAAATGATGTAAGGTTGTTGGTCTACTATTCGATACAATTTTTGTCCATATATTTAAAATATTGACAAAAATTGTATCGAGTAGTAGACCTTAAATTATTATTTAACCTTAGTAATCGATTTAGCTGAAAAATTTATAAAACGTGCGAAAGATTCCCAGTGAGTATTTGTATTACTTGCGCAAGTAGTACAAATACTCACTGGGAATCTTTCATCTTCATTATCGTAACCTTGATCAATGTGCTTTTTGATAAGTTTTTCAAGTTTTTCATTTATCTGAAAAAATTTAATAACTTTTTAACAATAATAATTCTTTTTTTCACAAGGTGCACACTCTGTTTTCCTATTTTCCTCATTACATAACTTATGGTTTAGATGTATTGGTTCATCTTACAAGATTATTTTAAGGGGGTATTCTAGTCTAGAATTTAAAAAAAATCGATTTTTTTTGTTACATATTGTCAAAGACTGAGTTATAGCCATTTTAGTGACATAGCGAGTGAGGCGGTCCTGCCGCGTATGAGCTTGTTTGCAGTTGTTTCATACATTGTTTGATACATTGTATGAGCTTGTTTGCAGTTGCAAACAAAATCGGCAATTAATCGACGATTAACGAAATGTGAGTGAAAATTGCCGGAAACTTTGCTTAAATCTTTAAACACGTTTTTCTCGAAACGACTTTTACCAACACGTTTGACATGATTTCTCAAATTCTAATGAACCGATTAACTTGAAATTTGGCGTGGACCTTCTTTATATATCCCTTTATCGTCCAAACTAGGACTATGTAAAAATTTGTTTTACTATTTTTAAGAAATTTTAAGCTTTGAAGAAAAGGGCAACAAAACACGTTTTTTTCAACCAGTTGCCATTTTGTGAAAATTTTTTTTTTCCTAGTTCAGACGATAGCGAAATTCTTACTGATTAAGAATATATTTTTTTTCCGACCACCAGAAGGGTTGGAATCGTGTCAATACGGACACACCCTTTTTTCCAACCTCGCCACTCCATCAGCCTGTAACTTGTTCAATTTTCCAATTTTTTTTCTCAATTTTTTTCCGTATTGTTGGAATATTAATAAATGTCCAGTAAAAAAGTATATGCTAAAAATATTTTTAGTTTTTTTTTTATCGAACTTCAAAAAACACCCAACATTTGTACCTCTATAAGACTAGAATATCCCCTTAATATACATCTACCTAAAAATGACTAGTAATAGGTACTAATAAGTATAATAGACATTGTGTTAGTTCACGCGCGCAAAACAAACTGACCAGAAATCAAGAAATCGATTATACGTAAAGGAATTCGAGTTTGTTTACTAATAGTTGAAAATTTTTCGCGGCTAACAATACGTGGTAGTACTATAAGAAAATTCGACTCGAATTTATAAATTGTATCAAAGCATATAAATAAGTAGGTGAAGTATATATAGAAAAATAAAAATCATTTTCTGGCGATTGTTTTATTTAAGGATCAGCTACGATTTCGAAACTATGGTTTTTTAATAAAACTTTTTTTTGCTATAGAAGCAACAAAAATTGTTCGGTTGTGCCAACCAAATCTTGTTTCTTTCAATAAACTTTTTGTTGAACCAAGAAAATTCATTTGAACCAACAAAATCTCAGTTTTGGTTGAATTAACAAAACTTTAGTTGGTTCAACAAAAATTTGGTTGGCACAACCAAAAATTTTTGTTGCTTCTATAGCAACAAAATTTTTTGTTGTCTGCACCAAACATTTTTCTCAGTGTTATTTTAATTGAAATTGATTTTACAAATACCTAACATAAATTAATTAAATACACATATAAAGTCGTACATTTTCACTTTATAACTTTAGATTAAATTGCGTAAAACATAATATAAATGTAAAAATTAATGTTAAATAAGAACTATTTTTAGAATATAAAAAAGCGGAAGAAGGAAGAAGAGGTTGCTAAAAATAAAAAGGAGGAAGAGGAGAGACTCCAATTCATGGAGGAAATGGCAGAAAGAAAAGCAGCAGAGAATTTAGAAGTTGTCCAAGAAGCGAGAAAATTATTACTTTATAGAAAACCTCAATGTCGACTCCTCAATAGAGCCCTTCTTACATCTGAAGTAAATATTCTCAAGTTTTTAAGCACTATAATTTATCCATTCATTCTAGACTTAATTATTCTACATAGTTTCAATTACTAGTGTCTCAGAGAATTAGAAGCGCAAATTGAATTTCAAAAAACTCTCCAAAGAATTGATAAAGAGCAAAGTATTGATTATGCAGAAAGAATTAAAAAGGATGTTGAGAAGCATGATGAAGAAAAAAGGAAAAAATCAGTGGAGCAGGCCAGGAAGAACCAAATTTATGCTGATGAATTGAAGAAACAGTATGTTTTATTTATTAGATTATGCTAGAAGTGATACGTGAAATTACAAAAATACACATACATTGAGAAACCCGCGTTTGTATTAATTGTTAAAAAGCACGCTAGATTTTACTATCTGAACTTTGCAATAAGGGGCAAAAAGCAAATTTTAATAATATTTACTAACCTCAATAGTAACACGTAGATGTTTACAGAATTATAATAAAGTATTTTAGAATAAGAACTAAAACTATTGCAGAATTTGTAAACTAAATAGTAAAATGATCCGCAGAGACCATACGCATCGATCACAAAAAATAAAAGCTACATGTATTAATATTCTAGCCTACACATATCTAATATCAAACATTAGAAATTACAATTATATATACATATTAAGCTGAAACAGAAAAATCGAGTTAGAAGAAATAGAAGCTGGTGGAAATCGAGAACACGGGTCTCCGGATTAGCAATCGGACGATGTTCAATTTACCTATAAGAACATAATAAGATTGGCAATAAAAACGTCCATATGACTGTCTAAATCCGTTGTTTAACAATCGACACACATTAGATACGCTCGGCTGCGCTCGGTCCAAAATTTGACATTTTCTATTAAATCAGTTAGTAATTTCTTCTACATATTTAGTATATTATATTACTTAAAATACTTATTACTTCTATTTTTTTGTATAATGTATTAATTTCTATAATAATATTTCCTAAATCGGATTTTACTACAGAAAATACTAAACTTTACTATTACTAAATAGGAAATCTTCTTAAAAAAATAATATAACTTATTATTTTTGTATTAAAATGTCGAAATTTAAGGTTTTTGCCCCGACTTGCTATCTATATTAGTAATTTTTCTAACATAGAGTTTCTCAGTGTAAATAAAAAAATGTCTAAAAATTTCAGAGTTTACACTTTTTGAAATATAATTGATTAATGTATGTAGGATAGGGTTAAATGAAACATATATGATCAAAATTACAATATGTTTATAAATAATTGATATTTTTTACACAAATCCAATATTTTTATATTCAGAAGACACATTTCACGAGTGCCCTATGACCCGCGTTGGTTTTTTTTTTTTCATAAAACATAGTATTGGTGAAATTCCTTAAAATGAAATATAATTCCTTAAAATAATTTCAGAATCTCTTGAAATCCCGTAGAGCCCTTGAAATGCCTAAAAATCCCGAGCAACACCGAATAAATTTCTGCTAATGAAATATAATTTTCATAATATTTTGATTCATTTTGTATTTTCGATTTTAGAATAGAAGGAAACAACAGTGATGTAAAGCGTCTGCAGAAAAAAGAAAAGGAAGCTGAGAAAGAGGATTTAAAAAATATAAAAAAAGAATTGGAGTTGATAAAAAAATGTGAAATTGATGAAGTAATACAAAAAAATATATATTTAAAACAATTGGAATTTTTGTTCTCAATTAAAGATATTTATTTCAGATTGAAAAGAAGAAAAAGCAATTAAACGAAATGTTCGTAGACGCATTGGAGAAGAAAAAAGAACAAGAACTCAAAATTAAACGTGATCAAGAATTTCAGGAACGAGCGATGGAAGTTTATAATAAAGCAAAGCGGAAAATCGAAAATAAGTTCAAAGAACAGATACGAAAGGAAAGGGAAGAAAAACTCCGTCGCTCGGAAAATTTAGGTAAAAAGTTACTGGAAAGTGGTCTTTCTATTTTTTTCGAAAGTTGAAGAAATTGAAGAAGTTATTCATGTTGGATTTTAACATGACGTAACTTTCATATTAGGTATTTCACGTTGTGACGTAATAATACAAAAATGGCCGTATACTGCCCTGCTGGAAGTAAAGAGATAAACCTTTTATATCTCTTCCAAGTAATCATTTTGCATCCCCAAAACACTATCCCTTTCTATCCATTACTGTATCCCCGTGTCCGGTGATATCTATCTCTTCCTATCTCTCAGTATATCTCTGTGTCTGATAATATCTATCTCTTTCTATTCCTCAATCCACCTCTATTTCTGGTAATGTCTATCTACCTTGAAAATTTAAATCAAGGTCAAAATTTATGGTTCAGTTAAAGGGCCCTCTCGGTCCTGGTCAACATTTGTGTAAACCATTTTTTTGTAGATAAAGTATTTTAAAAGATACTTATAGATTAAAATTAAACACCCTGTATGTTAGAACAAAAACTTTAATAGGTTAAACGCGTTTTACTAGAAACAACGTTTTTCAACCTGGTCGCCATAATTCAGAAAAAAACTATTGGATTGATTGGGCTAAAATTTGGATATATTATTCTACATATATATGTAATAACCAGGAAATTTAAAGGTGTCACATGCGTTCTTCGACAAGTTTTCGGTTTTTAGATTAGAGATTATACATTCACAAATAATTTGGAATTAAAACTCAAAGACAAAAGTATGCCAAAATTAGAAAAACAAGATAAAAAATAAATAAACTAATGAATTAAATATATAAATCAAATTTAAATTATAGCAAAAGCAAAGATAATTAATGTAGGAAAATAAAAAGAAATTGGGCCGAGTGAGAGAGAGAGCACAAGATAATTGAAAAATAATACGAATTTATTGATATTTTGAAAATGGCAAAACAAGGAATAATATCAGCATTTGAGACAATAAGCGATACTTCGAGAGTAAATACACAATAATATAAAAGTGTACACAATAGGACAAGTGTGAAATCTCAGATAATCAAAACAAATGAGTACAACAATAAATATAAATGAAATACGAGCGAGCAATAATTTGATGGTCGAGTCAACGGTCAAATACAAATGTCGAGAGAAAATCAGAATTATATAAATTTAGCGAGCTAAGAAATACAGTTAAAGTATTCAAATAAAGTATTCGTAGTCAATTCTAAAGGAATACATAATAAAAAGTCAAATGATGCAGTCACATAAATGTACCGAATATAAATTAACAATTGGACTCTTATCAAAGGCAAAAACCAGAAGAAATTATGAGAAAATATGGGAAGTTACAACGAAATCATTCTCCTCAAAGTAGATAGGATTAGAAGAACATTTCGATTACGAAATTAAATTGATTATCGCTCGATAAGAAAGACAATATAAAACAGCACAGATATTCAACGACTTACGTAACGCTAATACACAGTAGGCCAGAATATGAAGATCGCAATAAAACGAAGCGCTCGTAACTCACGTAAACAGAAGCAATTACAAGAAATGTGGTCCAGATAATGAGTCAGAAAAGATATACAAGCCACGCTGAAACACACACCAATTCAACAAATGAGAAACAAATGTTTTATAAATCCGATACACTTTATTCACTCGTAATATAAATCTTTACCTTTTGATTTGGCTGAGAATTGCTCGAACGTGACGGTCAAAATTAAATGGTGTAATCACCGTAAATTTACATATTATAATTACGACCGATCCGCTCTTGCAACCTCTCTCCCCCCCCCCCATCCGTCTACTAACACTAAGTTACTGACGGACTTACAATTAGGAATTATGTGGTGAAAACTAATATCACTTATTCACGCTTATCTCCAAGATCTTAATACACAACAACACCTATCTTCTTCAATCTCCACTTCTCTGTCTTTTTCCATCTTTTGCCTATCCGAATGTAGTTCCGAATAGTAGTTATGCTTGATTTTCTTGAAACTTCGTATACTTATGTATTTTGATGCGCTGCTTACGAAAATGATAGTGAAAGATGGCGAAAATTTGAATTTAATGAGAAAAAAAGACATAAAAACCTCATAAAATCATGGTTTTTTGTGATTATCTCTGTTAATATGCAAAATTTTTTTAAAAATTTCCAACAAACGTTGTAGATCTAATCGAAATACACACTTTTTTTGCAAATATTTTATTCTGCGAGTGATAGTTTTCGAGAAAATCAAATATATGAATTTTTATTTATAGAAAACCCATATACTATTCCCCAAGTGCGAATTGCCGGAACTGAACACATGGCTCAGACTTGGTCCAATTACGGCAGCCGAAGATCGGCTAACATTATTGGGCCAATATTGGCATTTTAACCGGTCCAGTGTTGGCCCAAGTACTGGTATTTTAAATTTGCCAAGCTTTCCCCGAAGCTTGGCTCAGGAATGGCACTTTACTGGCCGAAAGTTGGTATTCATCCGGCAAATCATGTCGGAAGTAGAAAAGCCAGAGTCTGGCCCAACAATGGCAATTTACTGGGCCGAAAGTCTGTATATTACTCCGACCCAGTAACAGACCATCAAAGAGCCGTAAGTCGTAAAAAGTTTTTTTTCTGCCAATAAAATATATCCTACTATATCAATAAATACTACGGTTTTACGTTTTATAAAAGTTTTAACTAAAAATATTTAAAATATTAAAAATCTAACATATATATACATACATATTTTATTCATTGTTGACGCAAAAGCTTTTTTAATTAAATTATTTTGAAATAATTTATTATTTGTGTATGGTTGAGTGCATCGTGGAAAAAATGTTGGGACACCAATTCATGAGTTAGGGTAATGGTTTAGGTTCTTGACTTCCGTCCGATAGGTCGTGCGTTCGATTTTTCCCGCGTGTACGAAATTTTATTTGTTATATAAGCGTTAAAATTTACAAATAACAATTAGTTATAAGTATATCCATAGTATATCTTCGAATATATGTGATTTCGCACTCGGGGATCATTATACTATTCTTTACTAAGGTGGTCCTTATTTTGTCGATTTTCGATTCTTCTTGGTCTCACCCCCCTATTTTGTTATAATAACCAAAAAAATGATCTCTACCAAATTTTAGCGAAATCGGTTAATATTAACATGTGCCTCAAAGCACTCAAAGTTTCTTATGCAATTAACCTGGGGAAAAGTACCATCCAACTTTAAATGCAGGTATTTTTTTATTTTTCACCAGAATCCTTTGGCTGTGTGCAATTGTGGTCTTTAAACTATGTTAAAAAAAAACACATCTAAACGAAATAGTATATTACATACCTAGAACAGTAAAATAAGAAATGTCTCAGATCACATATAATTGTCGACCGAGGTTGACAAAAATGTGATCTGAGGCTTTCTTTTTTACTGGCCAAGGTGCGTATACTATTTTCTGCTCGTCAACTTTCCGGCCGCTGCGCTAAATGAAGTTGCCGCTTTCTGGCCGAAGGGCAAAAAAAATTTTTTTGAAAAATTTAAAAAATGGCGGACCCCTAAATTTAAACAAAATTACAATTTCCATTTTGTAAATTTTGCAAAAAAAATTTTTTCGTTTAGATGTGTTTTTTTAACATAGTCTAAATATGACAATTGCACAGAGCCAAAGGTTTCCGGTGATATATATAAAAAAAATACCTGCATTTGAAGTTGGACAGTACTTTTCCCCGTGTTAATTGCGTAAGAAACTTTGAGTGCTTTGAGGCACATTTTAATATTAACCGATTTCGCTAAAATTTTGTGAAGATCATTTTTTGGTCATTATAACAAAACAGAGGAGGGGAGAACAAGAAGAAACAAAAATCGAAAAAATAAGGACCACCCTTCTCTTCACATTCTAAATGGAAATCAAGAAAATGGTAAAGGGAATGTGAAAGAGAAATGAGAAAAGGATGTGGTAAAAGGAAATGGGAAAAGGAATGGTAAAGGGAATGGTAAAGGGAATGGAAAAGGGAATGGTAAAGGGAAATGGTAGCAGGATTGGCAAAGGGAATGGCAAAGGGGATGGTAAAGGAAAATATCAAAGGAAATGACAAAGGGAATGGTAAAGAGAAGTGGTAAAGGGACTGGCAAACGGAATGGCAAAGGGAATGGTAAAGGGAAATGGTAAAGGGAAATGACAAAGGGAATGGTAAAGGGTGAGAAGCGTAAGTATAGGTACCAAATCAAAACAAATGGAGATATGATTGTAATCTTTGTATCATTGATTTTCTCGAAAACTATCACTCGCAGAAAAAAACGTTTGAAACAGAAAATGTGTATTTCAGTGAGATGTACAACTTTGTTTTTAGATATTTTTTTTTAATTTTGCATATTAGCTGAGATAATCGCAAAGAACCATGATTTTATGGGGTTTTTATGGTTTTTCTTATTAAATTCAAATTTGCGCCATCTTTCTCTATCATTTTCGTAAGCAGCACATCAAAATACATAAGTAAACGAAGGTTCAAGAAAATCAAGCATAAACACTATTCGGAACTTCACCCCACGTCTGTATAATATGTATAATCTGTCAATTATTTACAAATAACAGGAATAAAAATTTGCCCGCTTACGCGGGCACATTCTCATACACGCGTCGCGTTCCATATTGCGCGTTTCGTGCGCTTGCGCCCTTCGGGACGCTTGCGCGCATCGCGACGCCTGTGCCCTTCGGGACGCTTGCGCGCGTCGCGACGTTTACACCTATTTGTTTTTAAATTACTACAAAATGGAATGGAATGCAAACGAAAGCTAATTTACTTAAGGTTCTATCGACCTTAAGGAGCACATTCTCATGAGGGTACTCGCACTTCGCGCTCGATATTTATTAATGTAAACCTCGCGCTCGGCTTTGTTTAACAATATTTTTCATGACTAAAACGAAAACTACTCAGCCTATTGAAAAATGGCCAAAGGAGAATTTGTAGATCTTTCTATGGCCAATAATTATGTTTCTTATCATTTTTTCTGTATCTCGCGTTATTTGGCTCAAAATTTGAATTTTAGATTTTTTAAGGAAATTCAAAAAGTTATTATGCCTATCCTATAGAGTGTTCAAAAAGAAACATTTTTCATCTTTAGACTTTTATTCGTATCGTGCGTTGTTTGGCTTCTAATTCAAGTTATATTTCATTTTTTTTGGATTTTCAAAATGTTATGTCACTAGAATTTTTAAATTAAAAAAAAAAGTGGTTTCAAAAATTTTCAAAATGCTCCAACTTTTTAAATTTGTATCCAAAATGGCTGGCCAACGAACTTGACCTTCATTTTAGGACACTAAAAGAGTATACCAAAGAACAATCCAATCGGTCAATTCTTTCGAAAGTTATCGTGCTCACAAACGAGGAGACAGAAACAGACTAGAATAGGCGAAAAATAGAAATGAACATAGATGTGACGATTGAAAGAGATAGGCGTTGATGTGGATTGAGCTGGAGATAGAAAGAGATAGAAAGAGGAGTGTTAAAAAAAGAAGCGTCGATATGAATTGAAATAGATATAAAAAGAGATAGAGGGGATAGGCGAGAGATCGAAAGAGATGTAATGAGATAGGATTTCCAGCTATCTCTTTAGGGGTCTTCCATAAATCACGTGGCTTTATTACGGGGGGGGGGGTTCCGTATTCGAGCCACGTGGTGCCTTTTTGAAATAGCACACGAAATCCAAAAAAAATTCGATTCGTGCGAACCGAACCGAACCGAGTTAAGCCGAGTGCAGTCTAATGGTTTAGATTATTGAATAAAAATGTCATTCGGTGTACTTGAACGAAGGATTTCAAAAGAAAAAATTTTTTTCATTAAAAAAACCATTTTACAAGCAAAAATCGACTTTTCAGGTATTGCATATTTCGAATAAATAATTATTCTTAAAAATTAAATATTTTTTTCTGAAAAATGAATCGTTCAAGTACACGAGATTGTAAATACGAACAATTTAAAAAAAATATTCAGATCGGTTGAAAAGTTTTCGAGTTATCACGTTCACACCGATGGTACTTTTCGAAAACTTTATTCCGAGATAATCGCGATTATAGTTTTGTGTTTACAGGAAAATATTAAATCATGTACTTCTGCGGCACACATTTTTCTAAGAAACAGATTTTACGGTTACAAACACCTTATGGGATTTCGGGGTCGCTGATTACGAATCCGGAGTCAGGTTTTCAAAATTCAAAATGGCGAATTCAATATGGTGGTCACATTTTTTGAAAAGGTGTTGGATTTTCATCAAACTTGTTCATAATTACGGCTGTAATTTATGATCTGGTGCTCCGGTTTGAATGAAATTTCGCACATATATTTTCGAAAGCCAGGCCCGTACCCAGGATTTTGTTTCTGGGGGGGGGGGCAGATTCAAAGGTAATATAATCGAATATCGATAATTGTTTATAGATATAGCACATAACATAACTTTCTGAAATTTCGGGGGGAGGCAGGGCCCCTCGGGCACCCCCCTGGGTATGTGCCTGTCGAAAGCATGTAATTTCACAATATGCAATACAAATTTTTTCGATTTTTGTCGCATCAACATTGTATATAACCCCTTAATACTGGGAATCCAAATGTATTCCCAATCATCACTGATTTAAGGAGATGAGTAGTACCACCATTTGTTGACTTAGATTTGTATTAATAAAATAAAAATGAAATAAACCGCAAATATTTTCATTTTATTGTCGTTTTAAAAAAATTTTTTTACCACGTGGCACCCTAAGGTAGTGGGGGGAGGACGTCGAGAATGCTATGGTAGACCACATGGGTGGATCAAAAAGTGGTTAAAATTGGGTCACGTGATGAATGGAAGGCCCCTTACTTCCAACAGCGTGGTGCATAAACGTATAATTATTTGTGATAAATCTATAATTAAACATTAAAAGTGCAAAACAATATTAAAACTGCCTTCACATCTGCGAAAAAATCCTTCAAATCAAAGTAAAAAATTCAACATGGTGTAACTCTAATAATTTTCAAAATTTTCAACAAAGGAGCCCAAATGTCTCTTCCATATACATATAACTATAATTCAAGTTTGTTAAAGTCCAAGTATCGGTTTTTAAAATATTGTTAAATCAATAAAATCTAAGTAAAAAGTTCAACATGGCGTAACTTTCGTTATTTTGAAAATTTTAAAAAATCTTTTGCTACCTAAATTTCTCTTGTATGGGACTATAATTTTATTTAAAATTCATTCAAAATCAATTATCAGCTTTTGATACATCGATCCTAAAATTTATGACCTGAGATAGTCCGCAATATATAAAATAAAATTAAAAAATATAGAACATCACACCGCGTAACTTCATGTTACGCACTTTTAACGATCCCACGGGACCATTACTCAACCAATCAGATCACGAATAAACTGCGGACACTCGACAGGTCATTTATTTTTTAAGAAAGGATTACAAAAATAAAAACAAATTTTCAGCTAAAAAATGTGCAGTTATTGCAAAATCGCGTGCTAGAGAGGAGGAACTGCGGATGAAGAAGGCATTAGAGGAAAAGAAAGCTGCTGAAGAAGTGAAACGAGAAGCTCGCAAACAATATGAAGAAAAATTACGTACAGAAATGGATAAATACCGACAAGAGCTCGCGATTTTGCAGGAAAAAGAGAAAAAAGATGAGGAGGAACTTAAAGCTTGGGAAACTCTACAAAGATTTAAGAGAGACGAGTACAATAAAGAAATCATAGCAAAATATTTTGAAATTGAAAAATTAAAGAAACAAAAAGTTGCTGAAAGTCTTCGAAAACAAATTGTAAGAAATATATAAATTAGAAAATTTGAATTTTGAGAAGCTCTTCGAATTTAGGTTGAATCTCTTTTCCAGGCATTAAGGGAAGCCGAGCAAAATCGTTTAGCATCATTGAATAATAATTGTGAAGAAATGAAGGCTCTTATTGAAAAGACAAATGAGAGAGTTCTTCGATATGGAGAAAAAGTTCTCAAAGAATCTGAAGGCGTCAGGCCTCTCTTTCCGATTATTAAAGTTGTTGAGGTAATTTTAAAATGTATTACTGAATTAACTGAAAATAGAAATCTATAATGAAGAAAAAAATTTTTTTTTGCAGCAATTTAAAAGAGAAATTGGAATAGCACCACAAAAAATTTCTCCAGGTCCTGTAATTCCAATGAAGAAGCCCAAACCAAAGCAGCGACCTATTTGTGCGAAACCAATTCCAGAAAATCAAATTTGTTACGTATAATGGAGACAAACAATCAATTTATCTAATATAATATTTTCAAATCTTAGATAATATTTGTTTAGTTTTATTCAAGCATTTGGATTTATACATTTGAAGAATTCTCTTTGCGCAACATAAATCCAAGCCCCATAAAATACTGAAAAATAAAAATCATAATTATAAATGTGATATTTTTGTGTATTATTTAAATGCGGAAAATTATATTTTATAGTGGACGACTTACTTTTATAATATCTAATAGAATATTAAATCCCCTAGAGTGTCGACTTGATTTTCGAAGAACTTGAATTTTTATTTTAGTTAATTCTCGCTTTGTATCGAGAATTCTTTCCCGAATTTTTTCGACTTTGTCTTGATCTTGCTGCGACAAAAAATTCTGAATATCTGAACCTTCAAGTAAACCTTCAACTGGAGTTTTTTGATCTACTTTGAATGTTCTTAAATTTAAATTGAATCTGTCTATTATTTCGAGAAGTTCTTTAATTTCCATTTCTTGTTTTTCCAAAGTATCACTGAACTTCAAATTCTAAGGGAGAAGATATTTTTGAAGATACATTTGATTTGTACTAGTGACTCATTTTACCCCCAAGTCATAAATCTTAAAAAAATTATTGGATTTGTAATGCTCTTTTACAAGCTACGCCCCTATACTTTTAATGCTTCCACCTGCGTATGGTTGTCGAGCCTGTTGTCATCTGTTCTCAGGTTTAATTAGTTAACTCTTACAAGTCGTTGAGTTACAATGTTCTACTAAAGCGTCATTTATATCAATAGTTTGTCTCATAATTAATTCACCGGTCCAATAAAAATTTCCAGCGTAGGTTGATAGAAATGAAGTTACTACTGCTTATTAGTTTTTCAAAAATTGACTTTTTATTTAGATAAAACATTAAACCCAAACAAAAACTGTAAAAAAATATGTATTTCGCTGAGATCTAAAAGATTTCAGTATAAAATATTTTCTCTCAAATCAATATTTTTCGAAATTTTTCTTTAAAAAAAAAATTAATTTTTTGAAAAATTAAAACACATCTGTAACTCCATTTTTATCAAACTGTAGTGAAAATCCTTTTAGGACTTTTCATTAGGATGTAAAAGGAGTCACTCAAAGAATTATCAGGTCGTTTGGTTACTGCTTTGGAATACATATTATATAAAAATCAATTTTTACCTCTGCAGCTAAACTTTCTTTTTGAACTTCAACCTGCTTTAAATAATTTAACTCTTGACATATGTTTCTATATTTTTCTCGATCTAATGGACTTACAAGATCAAGATTGTGTACATTTTTATCAACGAGAGCCATGTATGATACTTTTATTTCTTCTAATTCTGCAATATTAGATTTTAATTTTTCTGCTTCCTTTCGATGAGTTTCTGCTTGAGAAGCTCTGAGTTTCAATAGTTTTATATCTTCCTCCATAGAGAGATATTCAGTCAGCTAAATATTTCAAAATCAATTTATAAATAATTGAAAAATAATTAACTTAATACTATATGGTATCAAAAAAATTTTTCTACTGAAATTTTACTTTTAGTCGAAGCTGATCTCTTTCATCCACAATTTTCGTGATCGATTCCCCGCAAACTCTCAATACCGCTGGACCATCTTTCACAATTTTATCAAGTTGCATTCTAAGTTGATCTTTATGCGTAGAAGCTTCTCTCAATTCATTTAACAATTCTTCAGTTCTATTATTTCTGTGTAATTTCCTGATTTCATTTTCCATTTTCAAACAATTGTCAACAAGAACATTGACCTGATTTTTCAAAGCATTTCGTTCAAGAAGTATTTCGTTAAAATCTTTCAATCTCTTTACCAAATCTAGAAAAATTGATTGAGAATTTTATTTCGTAGCCTTATAATTTTAGTTGATAGAAAATATTTGTCTAGAAAAATTTAAACCTGTGTTTTCAGCGCATAATTTATTATACTCATTTTTAAATCTCCCCTTTTCGTCTTTTGTCATAGTTATTAGAGACAAATCTCCGTTCTCTACCATTTCCATTATTTTTACATGAGTCTCAAGACCAGGTTTTATCTGATTCAAGTCGAAATCTGCAATCTAAAAAATGCCATGTTGAATTAGTTTGGAAATATGGATATTTCGAGAACCGTTGTTAATTGGATTTGAATGATATTTGACAAAATTAAGAAGCAATATAAAAGACAAAAGGAGGGATCTATACACAAGCTGAATTTTTTTATTTTGAATTATCAATAGTTCTAGAACTGATGAATGAATACGAAAGACACATTTAGTGTTCAGAGAATTTTTGAAAATTTTCTAAATTACGAAAGTTATACCATATTGAAGTTTTAAGTTAAAAATTTTTTCTTTTGAATAATCAATATAATTTTAAAATTTATGATTAGATTTTAATGAAATTTCGTTAAATTGAAATGATACATATAAGACATAAAGAGCCGAAAGAATTTTGGAAAATTTTGAAACTTAGAGAAGTTACAGCATTTTTGGATATGATTTTTTTGAATTATCGAAAGTTTTAGAATCGGTTATAAGTAGAATTATATATTATTATATAAGTAATATATTCTAATTATATTATTTATAATTAGAATTCCATTCAAACTCGATGAAAATTTAGATTTATACAAAACAACATTTAGGGTCCAAGGGATTTAAAAACGTTTTCAAATTCACAAAAATTACATGTTAAATTTTTAACTTTCAATTCTTTTGAGTTATCAATATTCATAGAACTGATAATTAGATTTGAATAAAATTTTTGGAGAATCATAGATAAAACAAAACTATTTAAAATTTATACTACAGTAAAAAAATATTTCAAAATTTTCTTTAAAAACTATAAAAATATTGAAAAACACCTTAGATGTAAGAATTTCTCCTAAAATTTGTGTGGTTTCTTTAAGAGTCTTTCGTTTTTCTTTTAGTGTCCCGATTTCCTCTTGTAATCGAATTTTTACTCTCTCTAGCATCATCAAATGAGCATAATATTGTCTTTGACTAGAAGGTAAGGAATAAACGCGCTCAATTAAATGAATTCGTTCATCCTCAATTAATCCGATTCGTTTTAATTGAATTCTCAGGGACTCAACGCTTTGAAAGAGTTGTTGAGTTCCATTTAATAATTTATTCTCGAGGATATCCTGAAATATGAATTCCAATTTTAATGTAATATCAAAAATCTTAAATACTAATTAAATTAATTTCTATTTACATGATTTTTGTACTGATAACATTCGATGGCGTTTATACTTGCTTTTACAGATGGTAAAAAATCCTTTTCTATCATTTTCGTCAATTTCTCCTACTCAGAAAAAACAAGGCTTAATTTAGAAAAAAAAATCAGAAAATATTTTTCATTCCTTTTACCTGATATTTAATTAGCCTTTCTAATCTCATCAGAGTTTCTAACACATCTTCTCTCAGTAAAGTTTGTTCTGATGGAATATCATTCTTGTGTCTAAATCTATCTAAGGCCATTGAAAGGTTTTCGTTATCGTAAAGTGAATCTGTTTCTTGACACTAGATTTATAAAAAAAATTATTTTCATAATTTTATGGATTAAATAGCAGTAAAATATTTAGCTAAATATTGTATTGAAAAAGTTATTTATTAAAAATAATTCGTACCGTATCTTTCAGTGAAGTTAGTATGTCCTCGTTAATAGACATTTTTAGAAAAAAATACAATTGCTCTCTTTGGCAAGTTAATAATTTTTTCAGATTTGATATGTGCTCGTCCTTTCTAACTAAAAGCGAATTTATATGCTTGTCCATCCTCAAAGATTCTGTTAAATCGTTTTCTGAAATAGGTTCCTTGAAAAAAATGAATATTATATTATTTTTACTTATATCCATTTATAAGAAATTCAAAAAATTACTATATTAAAATTAAGACCAGATGAGGAATATTTTATAATTTAAAGTGTACTTTATTTTTCTAAAGTATCAAGATGATAAGTAAATTTAAATTTAAATTAAAGATTTGAAAGTTTATTTTATACTCTATAGTTTTGAGTTATCGATATTTCTAAAACCAATTATTGGATTTTAACGAAACTCGATGAAAATATAGTTCTACATACAAAAGACACTTAGGTTTCAAATAATTTTAAAAAATTTTCAAAATAAACATAATTTACATTATTTTACATTTTTGAATTTGATCCTTTTGTTATCGATAATTCCAGAATTGATAATTGGATTTTAATGGATTACATTAAGGTATTATGTATAATAATAATTATTTTTAAGCTTTTAATACTTGGATAAGAGGACTTAAATTTTGCTCTGCTCGACAAAGTATTTGGGCATCTTGATAAAGCAACCTCTCTTTCGAAAGTGTATCGTCTTTTTGCATTGGATTTTTACGAAAATCACCATAATCTTGATTGGAACTAATCGTGTCCAGGAATTCTTGCGAATCGCTGCTGGAAGCCGAGGAATATTCTTCTACAGATGACCAATACATCATTATATACTACAAATTTATAAAAATTTAATGACACTTTAAAAAAATGTGCAAAACAACGACAATTTTTTTTTATGATTTCAAACTCCGTCAATTTTAAATAACAGGCGACGATCAATTATTATTTTCTAATTCTACTTTTAATTTTAGGGAAAAAGAACCTCTCTTTTCTAATTAAAATTATTTCTAGAATAAAACTTCGATTCCTTTTCGATATTTTTAAACAAAATTATATTGAATTAATTAATATTAAATTCGGTAATTAATTTTTTTTATATGAAAATTAAGAATGATTTTAACTTTAATACATAAATGGAATTCAAATATGACTGAAAACAATCGCAAATCAAATTTCAATACTCAACGCCTTCGGCTGAATCCATAATAATAAATGAGTTTATTTTATTTATATTATAGGTTAACCAAATTTTTATTGAAATGCAATCTCAAAAGAATAAAAAAAATGCCTGATCAACCGAAGGACACAAAGCCAAAAACTCTATCGCTAGCTATAAATTTTCTAAATGCTGGATTATCTGGGTAATTGATAATTAATAATAACTTATTTTACACTTCCATTTTAGAAGTTTTCCAATGATAAGTTTTCTATGATAATTTTTTTAAAATTCCCGTTTTAAATGGTTAAACTTTTAAATTGATAACGAATAATGATTTTACCATTGTTATGTTACTATATCTATTATTATTATTATTATTATTACTAGTTATTAATTTCTAAGCTGTTTATAATTTCTTTAGTAATAATTGAGAGGTTGACTGATCGAATTTTGAGTTTACAACAGGTTCAAAATTTTTAAAAAATTCAGGAGATTTCAAAAGATTCAAAGAGATTTTAAGGTGTACAAAATCTTTTGGGAATTATAAGATATGTTATGGAATTTTTAAGCATTATGTAGCATTTAATAAAATATAGGGGTTTCAAAAAATTTCGAAAGATTTCCAAAGATTTTAAGAAAATTTAGAAATTTTTGAACATATATCAAATAATTTCAGAAGATTTCAAGTGATTTCAAACGATTTCAAGAGATTTAAAAAGATTTGAAGGGATCTCGAAAAGATTTCAAGAAATTTCTAAAGATTTAAACAGTTTTTTACAGTAATTTGAAAGGTAATCGTCGATTTTTTTGAAGATAAATATTTTAAAAACAATTTTAGGAATTTTAAAGGACTTCCCGTAATTTTTAAATGGCTGTCAAAAGATTTTTCAGGGATTTAAATGAATTTAGTGGAATTGTGCACTATAAAACGATTTTTACATTCTCATCAGAGAGAATGTATTAGATTTGTGTAAAATTAGAATCCCCCTTGTTTTTGTCAAATGTCCACGTTTTGGGACCCCTTGAACCCGAAAAACATATTTTTACGAATGTAAAATGTCTATTTGTGGGTCTTTAGTAATTTAAATAAAAACATATAGGCACAAGCATCCCGCAGGGCGTAAAACGCAGCACAAAGCGCGACGTGTGAATGAGAATGTGCCCACAAAGCTGGCAGATTTTTAAAATGAATTTTGTGAGAGTTGAATAATGTTTCTAAGGAATTATAAACGTTTTCCATGAAATTTTTTTGGATTTAAAGTGATTTCAAGACATTTCAATAGATAATAGGAGATTTAAAAAAATATTTAAGATTTTAATTGATTACAATAGATTTTAAAGATTAAAAATATTTCAAGATTCTAAAAAAAATACGAATATATTTCAAAAGATTTCTTAAACAGGCTTAATTAAATATATTGCCAAATTTCAAGAGTGATAAACCTTCTGCTAAAAATAATAATAATTTATCTACATATATACATTTAAAAGATATTTTTTTTGCAGTATGTGTGCAACTTGTGTTGTTCATCCAACCGATGTTTTGAAAAACAGAATGCAAATAAACACACAGACAGTCACAATTAGGCAAACTTTTCTTCATATTCTTCGAAACGAAAGAATAATTAATTTTTATGATGGATTGAGCGCCAGTCTTTTTAGACAAGCTACTTACACAACAACACGATTAGGTGTTTATAATCAACTTCAAGACATCTGGAGGTACATTAACGCTTTTAAAAATTTTTTAAGTGAGTCATCGCATTTGTCTAAAGATAATTAACTTAATTATCAAATTAATCCTCACAAGATTATTGTTTCTTTCATCTAAAGACTTAAAACTTATCCAAATGGTTCCTTTTACACCCCAATGAAAAGTTGTAAAAATATTTTCACCACAGATTGATTGAAATAAAGTTATTGATGATTTTACTTCCTCACAGAGGAAGTATGTATGTATGTATGTATGTATGTATGTATGTATGTATGTATGTATGTATGTATTGTAACATGATATCCTATCATGTACAAGTAACTAGCCTAAAATCACTAAATTCACTAAATTGAATAAAGTCGAGTACGGAATCATATTATTCACTTGATTGGGTGGTATTTCTATACCATATTGACCAGTCAGGTATCTCTTGTGAACTTACTCCGAAACTCAAGCAGACTGGGACATCATTGGTTATTGGAATATATTACTAATTCCAATATTCGCTTTATTATTTGTTCTAAGGTACTTTAGGGCCGGCTGGCCCTATTCTTAATTTGGAGGATGAGTTATTTAGCATATTGGTCATTCGTTCAATCTCCAAGCCAGTCCTAGAAGGAAGCATCAACGTATCATCGTTTGAATTTGGCGGCGTCCACTCATACTCCGTGGTCATGCAGTGGGAGTGAAGTGAACTTAGTGTTGGACATTATTACGGACGATAGCCAATCGGCGTAACGCACTTGTTCACTGAGCGACAGACTTTCAACAGCCAATCGGCTGAGACTTTTATGAG
>UCOH01006530.1:0-120462 GCA_900474275.1 Synergus japonicus
ATATATATATATATATATATATATATATATCTATCTATAGATAGATCGATAGACCCTAGATTTATTTTTAATAGATCAGTTTCTATTACAAGGATGAAATAAGCAGTTTGAAAAATCTTGGATTAAAGAGGACAGTGCAGCTTCTTGTGAGGTCATCGAGCCGAAAAAGAAGATGTCCTTCGTCGCATTACGATTTAATAAAAGAACATGACAGGTAAGACACAGAATGAATATAGGCGGAAAGAGGGATAAGAATAAGTAGCTCCAGTGGTAGTATCCGGCAAGGCCGGTGCATTATTAGATATACACACGCGATAGCAGACAGATATTATCGCTCGCCTTTTTTTCTCACAAAAGAGTAAGGAAGGGAGAAGCAGGGAGCACGTCCGGACAATTTGAATAACATAACATCGCATAGATATATACATACGTATATGGATACAAAGTCACGAAGTCGCATAAGGCTGACCTCGCAGATTCAAGAAGCAAGGGGTCACCTGATGTACTTCTTATTGTTACCAACGAGGGTATGTTTGTTCGACAAAGGGACGACAATAAAAAGCTTTTTCGCACGTGCACGACGTTATTTGTTCAAACTAGAGATTTTACAACATTTTTACATTCTAAATTAATTGTAGGTTTCGGCATTACTCTCTAAACCTGAATCAGCGAAATTTTCACTGTTTTAATCAGTGAACGATTTTTTCCCTGGCAAATCAGCGAGAAAAATTTGTAATGTATTTTTTGATGCATGCGTATTATCCATAGGCAGAAAAAAATAATATTATACATTATTAATACATTGTTTTAAAGATTTTTTTAAAGAAAATTTATAAATTTTTGTACTCTGCATTAATGTTCATTTTTTAAAGTATGAAAAGTTGAAATCTATTGTTAATCCAAGAATATTTCCAAATTTTTGCAGGGAAATATTAATTGTTAATCAGCGAAATTTCGCTGATTGAAATTTAGAGAGTAGGTTGAAGTTTCAGACGTCCAGTCTGACGATTTTTTATTTTTAGATTTATTGGAATGAAAATATAGAAAACAAAACGTTTCCAAAATACACGATTTTTATTTATTTACTGGAAGAAATTTTTTCCCACTCTTTAAATCTGAATCAGCGAAAAACATACCAAATCAGTGAAATTCGCTGATCAATCAGCGGAGTTTCTCTCATAGAAGGCGTGATATTCACTGATTCATAAACGAATTTCACTGATTTTTTATGGTTTTTGCTGGATCAAATTTAGAAAACAGCGTTGCCCAGAATTTTGAAAGATTTGACAGAATTTTAAAGAATTTTAAAGACACTTTAAAGAATTGCAAAAGATTTTAAGGAATTTCAAGAAATTTCAAGTGAATTTTAGGGATGCTAAGAGATTTTGATTGATTTTAAATTGTTTTAAATGTTTCGAAACATTGAAAATCCTTAAACTTTTTTGAAACTCCTTTAAATTTAGTACAAACACTTGAAATATCTTGAAATCGTTAAGAATATTTCGAAATCCTTTGAAATTCATTAAAATACCTTTAAATCTATTCAACTTTTTTCAAATTCCAAATTCCAAATTAAACTTTCTTGAAATCTCTTTAAATATTTTGAAATTCTCGAAGATCACTTAAAATCTTTCTGAATCCTTTAAAAGCCGTCTCTTTAAAATCCCTGTTCATTCCCTAAAATATCCTAAGGTCTCCACGAAACCCCCTAAATATCTTGAAATCTCTTTAAAATACTTAAAATCCCCTAAATTCATTTGAAATCCATTAAAAATCCTTAAAGTTGCTATTAAAATGTATTTAAACATCTATAAATTATTCCAAATGGTTCAAAATACCTTAAAATACTTCGAAATCCTTTAGAATTCTCTTTGAAAAATATTTCCCATGCTTTCTGTAGAAGTAAACAAATTATTATCTCAAACAATATTTATATCGAGAATTTCGTAAGAAGAAAAAATTCAAACGTCTGAAACTTAGCCCAATGGTTTCAACTACAAATAAATAGAAAAAAAATGGACACTTCAAATGGAGTGTTCAGCTTTTTTATGGAATGAGTTTTTTGGGGTATACCGATATATCGAAGATTCCGGAACAAGTAAATTGAGCGGTACATGATCAATAGCCATCAGAAGAGATCAAACAAAATAAAGTACATCTCTGAAATTATCCATCACTTTGGTGGACATGAGTTGGAAGGGAAGACGAGGCAATCAGTCAGTAATTTTAATTATCGCGCGCGTATTTGCAACTCGTAATCGTTCGATCTCTGCCGCAATCATGTCTCATCTCCGCGCAGGTCAGTAACGAAGGGACTTACCGATCCAGAGAAGAGATTGAGCCCGAATCCTGACTAATTACATTCCTAACTCGGTGGGGCTGCCGAGGGACGCTATATCCAATTACGAATCTGCGATTGGCCCTATCCAAAAGGATACAATTTTTCTTTTGGCTTGGGGTTTGCCACCTTTCTCCAATCAGCCTTATATCCTACTCCGAACACACAGTGACATCAGAAGTCTTATCAAAGGTCAATTATGTTCATTTTTTTTCACTCTTATCAATTGATTGCACTAAATGATTCCATTGATGTCAAAAGACAGACAAATAATAATTTAATGCCCAAAGAAGCTCAAAATAGTTTCATCCACTAAATTCCCTAGTTTCAACTTTAAAATCAATCCCTAAGTACAAAAAAAACCATTAAAAATCTCTAAACTTCGATATATCAAGTTGAATTTGAATCAGTGAAAATTTCACTGATTTAATTAGCGATTAAGTATTTCACTGATGAATCAGTGATTTGAGACTTTTCACTGATCAATTCAGTAATTAGTCACTAATTATCAATAAGTTCTTACTAATTTAATTAGTGAGCCAATATAACCTTTACAAATTTCAATAAAGTATACTTATTATTTTTGAAAATCAAGTTCCAATTTCAATCTATAATTTCAATAATTATGGAAATTTGGAATTCATCACAGAAAAAACAAGGACTAAAAGTGTTTACAGCTTAAATCAGTTTTTAGGCTGAATTTCAGTCTTAAGTCAGTTTTTAGTATTGTTTTAAGACTAATAAATCTAAAAACAAGACTTCTTAGTCTTAAACCAAGACTAAAAACTGACTTAAGACTGAAATTTAGCCTAAAAACTGATTTAAGCTGTAAACACTTTTAGTCCTTGTTTTTTCTGTGATAAAAGGTGTACAAGTGCTGCCAAATATCGGTCCATGTTATTCCTTTGCACTGATTCAATCAGTGACTTTTGTTCACTGAATGAATAGCTATTTGAATCAGTGAGATTTCACTGTCAATCAGTAACTTTTCACTGATTCAGATTTAGAGAGTACTTAATATTTAATTGTTCCAATGGTCCATTTCATGTTCTTTTGATTATAAAGAGAATTCCACTGGTCATTTGCAGACAGTGGTTAAGTTCGAGCAGTTAATTACAGAAAGATCAAGCAAGTGATACATTGATTTTGCACCGTTAGTTGGCACTGAAGACTGAAGAGGAAGAGATAGAAACTTTCTCGAAGGTATCGTTTCTCGAGACCGTAATGCGAAGGTTTGAATGACTCGGTCGGTAATATCTGATGGAGAGTGGGTGGTTGGTCAGTATATTAGGACTAATGAACAGATTCGAGATCCTGATATCGACATACAGGCGTACCTGTAGATACGGACACAGTGCCAAGAAGAACAGGATGCCAGTTAGTGAGCACGCGTGAGTGTTAGGGAGGTAAGCACCGACGCAAACGAGCACAAAAACAATCTCTTGTTTACGGGCCGGACTTAAGTGCTACGTCATATTTTCAATCCAACTCGATCTTGTCAATGAATATAACGCCTATCTCTTGAGGTGATCGATTTCACGCCGAAATTCAATTTCGCTCACGTTTTTTTCTAGTCACTATACTCCTGCTTACTGATTTGTATCGCTCGTGAAACAACATGGACATGAGATCGAAGATCATTTGCGAACAAGAAAATCCACACTGGACAAGAATCGTTATTTAATTTATACTCACAAAAACGTTCATATCTGATAAATAAGTTTTTAAGATGGATTGGGCTTTTAACTCCTTTGAGTTGCAGTAAAAAATGAGGCTAAACAGATAAACTGGTGAATAATGTAGACAATCGATATTTATCATTTGATAGACAAATTTGATAAATAAATGTACGAATTATGTGAAGGTTGACCTTCAGATTGCAAATTGTGAATTGCAAATTATTTACAATTAAATTAAATAGCAGGCAATAAAGTTATATGCAATAAAATCTAATTGCAGGAAGGGTAGTGACAAGAGGTGTGGTTTGAAGAATTTGCATATCTGTTTTCTGCTCTTTCTCTTTTCTTGGGAGGCAAAGAATGAAACGAAAACCATAGATGGTAAAGACATAGAGAAAAGGCCTATATACATAAGTACATTGACTCGAATAACTTCTCTATAGAAATGTTCTTTTTGATCGATCGCCTAGCGATGTAGATACCGTCATGAACCAGATAGAAGATTTCTGATCGAGACCTAGAATTGAAAGATGTGGATCGTTCTCTAGTTTCACGCAATTTAACAGCTTTTTTCATCTTAGATCTTCATGATTATATTTTTATACTCTTTTACAAGATCTTTCGTTTAAAAATTAAGGGCCGATTCCACCAACTGTGATTAAATTTTAATCCTTGATTGACTTAAGATAGTCAATACTTTGCGTACGCAAATCAAGGATTTAATCAAGGATTAAAATTTAATCACAGTTGGTGGAATCGGCCCTTAATCAGTAATTAATAAAGTTCTAGTTTTTCTGTAGATTTTTATATATATATATAAAAATAGATTAAGACATGTTTATATGTAAAGTAAACAGAGAAACATGTAGAACAGATTTGTCTGAGTTTCCTGATGAAGGGGATAAATCCTTCAAGGATACTAACAGGACGAGCAACGAGCACTTGTCGTAGGTCTCACAAGTAGAAACCACTTTGCGTCTGTTGAACAGATTCTGGTCTGACTGAGTCTGCCACGTGGCTGTCGTGAACTATGCAAATACCGCACATCTCTGTGTAGTGAATAAGCGAAAGTAAGACCAATTCAATTACATCAGACAAGAGTATATATAGCCAGTCAACACTGGGTGGCCGCGAGATTCAATTTTTCAATTTTTATGATATTTCCCTGATTTTTGGGCAAAAACCTCTGAGAGAAAAGTATTGAAAATGTAAATTAAAGGCATGTGATACTTTACCATAAGAGAATATTAATATCAATATTAATACCTTAATATTTAATTTCTAAAAATTCTACAATTTTAAAAATATTCCTTGGGAGATTTAAAAAATTTTTAAATCTCTAACTTATTGGAAATCTATCGAAATCTCTAAAAATTCGGTAAATTCTGTTCAAATTCCTAGAAATATCTTTGAATTCCTTAAAATTCCGAGACAATATTTAAAACCCCATCTCTCTAAACTTGAATCATTGAAATTTAACTGATTACCAGTCAAATTCTACTGGAAATCAGTGAAAAGCTACTGAAATTTTTAGTAGTTTAGTGAAGATGACTGAAAATTTCAGTGACTTTTGACTGATTCTCAGTGAACTTTCACTGATTAAAATCGTGAAAAAAGAATCATTGAAAATCAGTGGAATTTGACTGATTCAGTTTTAGAGAGCATAGAATTCCTTAAAATCTTATATAAATTCTTTAAAATTTCTTAAAATTCTATGAAATCCTTTTCAATTCAATAAGGAACCAAAATGCTCTAAAATGCATTAAAATCTCTCTCTAAAAAAAAGTCTAGAAACACTTTTTAAAATCCTTTAAGGGCATATGATATTTACCAGAAGCTCTTAAAATTCGCTAAAATCCCTTAAAATTCTATAAAATCATTTAAAATTTTGCTAAATCTTATAAAAGTCAAAAGTATCATTCAAAGTTTGGGGCTGTGCAAGTATTACTTAAGGGGAAATTTCTTATTGTTTCTTACATAGGGGGGGGGGGGGTCAATTGAAATGTTACGTAAGATTTCTGTTCCTTCCCAAAAAAAGTTTAAATCTTGCCGCTTACTGCAAATCTGATTGCTTTAAAAAATAATTTTTTTATTTTTATTTGTTTCGTTAAAAATTTGATGTCATATTTGTTATTAATAGAGTAATTATATATATATATATATATATTAAAAAAAATTTTGTATAAAAATTAGGGGGGGGGTCATGAAAATCTTACATAATATCGAGGGGTGGGGGGGATCTTAAAAGTGCTTATATTAATACTTGAACATCTCCTTTCTTAAAATTCTATGAGATTCTTAAATTTCTATAGCAATTAATTCCCTGAAGATAAAAATTATTAATATATTAATTTCAATTTTCCTCGATAGCTACTCGCATTTCCTTAATTTCCCAGATATTTCCCTGAATTCCTTGCTTCTTTTGTCTTCTGACGCATAACTTTTTTTCTTAAGCAACTTAAGCGAAACGTGGATCTTGTTTTCCAGTAATAAGGACTATTTTCACCTGCCGTGGGCAGCATTCGCGAAGCCATGCCTCGTGCACGCGTGCGGAGTCCAGGTAAGGTAAATAGAAGAAAAGAAGAAAAGAAGAAAAGAAGAGGAAAGAAGAAGAAGAGTTCTTACAATAAAGAGAGAAAAAAGAAGAGAGAAGCGAGAACGAGCGCCGGCTCGCGGCAGCAAACTAGGCCTGGAGATTGCGAGAGATAGTTTGCGGTGCACCGGATGCTCGTGCAAAACAAAGATGGTGGCCGGAGATACGAGAGCGTATAATAATATCGAAGTAATGGAGGTAGTGTACGTGGTTGAATCCGGGCCTTGGAACCAAAGCCCTCGGAATGGATATCCAGTCAAGTTCCAAATAAACCGGCGCACGTTTTCCTCTTGACGAGGAATTAGTATCTTGGATATATGTTAGCAAACTCATTTTCTCGGAAAGAAGCCTGCCGCAGTTTGAATCCTCGCGAAATGAGGATTCAGGCCTGTGGAACATTTTTTTCTGATGATAATAGCCTGCATGTGTTAAAATCACTTTCCTGACTTCTATTTTGCATAAGAAGAAACAAATAAATAAATTCTACATTATTAACTAAAGTATATTTAGCTTAATGGCTTTAATTTGACAATAATTATGAAAAACTTAAAAATCTGCGATTTCCTTACTTATCTGATTGTAAATTGCACCTTTCGTGTAATACATATTATTTTCAAGATTAATCCAGCAATACTTTAATATTTCGAAGTCCCGCATTTATATTGAATGATATATCCGCGCTCTCACGTCTCACGTGCGAGGAAATGGCCATCAGAAATTGCAGGGGAGAAGATATCGGCATGAGAAAGAATAAACGTGGATGCGATATAGGTAAGTATAAGTATAGGTCTATTCGAATGAGCAACTCGGTAGAACGCGTGTCATTAATCGATCCAGTGATTAGCCGCATCAGAGAAAACGTAATGAACAAATTCCTATGTGTAATGTGCACGAAGAAGTTTCTCGTAAAAAGAGATAAAGGGAAAAACGGAGCGGAAATCGTGATTAAGAAAAATCCAATCCAACTAGCATTTCCATTCTACGATTAAAAATCTGGACAAATGGTAGTTGAGATTTTTATAATTATATATAAAGAAGCAGGAAAATGAAAATTAATGATATTCAACCCACAAATACTTCATTCTTGAAATCATCAATGATAATTCCCATAAGTGCGTGCATTCCACTTCTTCGCATCGCAAATTCTCTTCCTCGATAATAAAGATACTTCCCCACAAGTTTTTGCGAAAGAGTAACACATTTTCTGTAGTGCCACCCATGGGGAAGTGTAATTCTGAAAGAATCTCATCTTCCCCACCTTGACGCGTTTCTTTGGTAATTAAAGTACCGTTGAGCGCTTATGGATCCGATAAGCACTTCTTGCAACCTAGCATAAATCTCCTAGGCTGAATTCTCTCAAGATCGCCTCACCTGTGCCCAAGCAATCTAACCTGACCTCAGGGCAGGGCCTTTCTTCATCTTCTCGAAAATTTAGAGCCCCCTCCCTTCATATTCACTCCACCTATTTTATAACATTCGGCTTTATTTCGTCAGCAGGCAAAATTTACTCGAAACGAAGAGGCGAACCCTGTCATATATTTCTCGCACGTTCTCACAACGCGTCGCAATTAATTTCTTGCCAATGTTCAGGACCATCGCTCAGGCCGATCACGTATAGGAACGCATCTCGTTCGACTCCAATCAGTATTGATATTCATCGAATTCTAGCTTTTTTTACCAAGTCTACTCAAGCCTTCATGCCTGCCTCCCGAATTGTTAATTTCTTCCGAGTTTACCGAAATATTAATAGGGTGATCAATTCTGTTATTTAAGGAGGCGATATTGACAGTTATTGGCAGATTAAAATAGATAATTCGCCTTTACTTATATAATATAGGCTTTAGTATTCGAATGCTATCCGAAAACTTGTGATATTCGAATTAAACTGGTTTTCATTTTAATTACTATAAATATTATATTATCTATATAATTATTTTTAATGTGTCTTACGATAGAATCATCATTCAATGCATAGTATAGGCTATATTTAAAAAATTGTAAAGAATTTTAAGAATTTCAATTTTAAGTAAGAAAAAAGTAGAGAATTGATTTTAGCTACGAAAGATTTTAAAGAAGTTGAATGAATTTCAAAAGAAAGATGCACCGTAAGTTTTGAAGTTCAAATGAAATTCCAAGATTTTTCCCCGTTTCCCAGTCCGCTATACACAATCCTCGAATTTTCGCAGTTTTCTTCCAATTCCCAGATTTTCTTAAATTCCCCCTGCAAAAATCATATCTCTGTCTTATTAATCGATTCGCTTTTGTTGCGAGGTCTTTTCAATTGCCACTACAATGTAAGAAAGCAAACAGAGAAGGAATAAAATTATTCTGGTATTCGAGGGAATCTGCACCCTGCAATTACGCGAAATCGGCCACCCGATTTAATTATCTTCGCGCAATTAGCTCGGGCGAACCGGGTTCCCATCGCACTATACGAAGATCGGGCCACATTGCATTCCGCGGCGGATTTTCTGCGGAAGGATTCTTTTTGTCGGCGGCGCCAATCGACATTATTATGTACAAGAGACGACCGCGCGATGGAAAATGTTTGGTATGCCGGTCGTATGCAGATGCCGCGAGTGAAAAAGAGATCCGAAAGGTATAAGTACGATTATATCCCTGCGCTCTAGAACCAAAGAACATTATTGCAATCAGGATCGTACTTTACGTATCCAATTTCACATTTAAATTTATTTCAAAAAAATTCGTCCATTCTTTTCATTAATTCATTTATATTGACTGGATGGTAAAGAGGAAACGAAAATTAGGAACAATTCTTCAGAGAAGTTAATCAGGAAACTAATTCCTGTTACCTTGGTACGAAAAAAATGGAACATTTTAGAAAAATTGTTTTAGCACTCTTGTGTTAATTGAACTGCGCGTCTCGAGGTATAAATCTTATTCTGATATTTTACTTGTGTGAACATAAAATTGTTCTTTATACCAGGTAGGTATATAAATATATCGTATATAAAAATATATAGTAGAATTTTAAAGAATTTCAAGAAGTTTCTGGAAATTTTTAGAATTTTTCACGACTTTGATCAGATTTCAATCGGACTTGAAGGTACTTTTATAACTTTGAAAATATGTGTTTTGTGGGATTTAAATAAGGAATTTAAAACTGTATAAGGAATTTTATTCAGGAATTTCACAAGCTTTTTAGGATTTTTAAAAGATTTTGTAGAATTTACAATGATTTCGAAGGTTTTCGTCAAAATTTTAGGGTTTTCAAAAAATATTTCTAATTTATAAAAGATTTGGAAATATTTTTAAGGATTTCATGGAATTTGATGAAATCTTTATTAATTTTAAGAGATTTTAAGAGTTGAGAAATTTCTAGAGGTTGCTAGAAATTTTTAGAGATTTACACTAATTTTAACGTAGATTTCAAGAGATAAATGATTTAGAAGGTTTTTATGTGCATTTTTAACGATTTTTAAGTGACTTTTAGGAAATTCAAAAGATTTTTTGGATATTAAAACGATTTTGTAGAAAATTGAATGGGATTTAAGGATATTTCATGAAATTTTAAGGGATTTTAAAAGCTTTGTAAGAGTTTTATGAGGTTTTTAAGAATTTTAATTCTTATTCTGAAATTTTAAGGAATTTTATGAGATTTCTAATAATTTTAAGTGATTTTGAGAGATTTTTCTGATATTTAAATGATTCTGTAAGATTTGTAAATGATTTCATGGAATTTGATTTCTATATAATATTCTTACGGGATATAAAATATGTAAAGAAATTTTAAATGTTTCCGTAAAATTTTAAGAATTTTTCTGTTAATTTTAAGAGATTTTAAAGTTTGTCATGGAATTTCAAAAGATTTCTAGGAATTGTTAAAGATTCTCATAAACTTTAAACTTGTTTTCAGAAGATTTATGAGTTTGAAAATTTTTCTGGAATTTTTAAGGATTTCATGGAATTTAAAGATATTTCTAATGCTTTTAATAGATTTTAAAGGATATAAAAGGCATTTGAATATTTCTTGTTGAATTTAAAAGAATCTCAAGAAGTTTCTGAAAATTTTAAGAGATGTTCACGAATTTTAAGCGATTTTACAGGTGTTCCAAGGTTTCTTGGAATTTTTAGAGATTTTCACGAAGTTTAACGTAGATTTAAAGAGATTAGAGAAATAAAATATAATAAATTATATAATACTTAAAAAAAAAAAGAAAACAAAAAAAAACTAACGCTTGGCGCGCGATAGTTCTAGTAAATATAAATCCAAGAAATTTAATTCTAATAAAGTTCCAACTGTAAACAATATACTGATTGATTAATTTTCCGCTTCGATATTCCAATTACCGCAGTCCGAGGTTTATTTACAATCAAAATAATTTATCAGCTTTCTTTCGCGAAGATTCTTAAGCTTTACGGTTAAACGGTTCTGAACATACGTGCAGGGCGGTTCTAATTAAATTCGTCGCGGATAAGGGAGCCGACCTGGTCGTCGTATCTCATAGAAATGCGGTCGTATCTCAAGGTGCGAGAGTCCGCTCTTGACGCGCTCGTTCCTCACGTATAGTGCAGCGGCCTTACGTTTAATAAGATCGAGAATGATGTCCAGGTCTGAATCGAGAGAACTCGGAACCTGAGCACCTGGGAATTCCTCACTTTAAATAAGAACACTAAATTCTGAAGCAGTTACACAAATTCCAGAGAAAACAAACCAAAATAAACAAAAATTTCAAGAAATTGTTCCCTTGGCACTTATTTCCGGCGACCTTCTTTGATTTAAAACTCTCCATAATACAAATGACACCACGAAAATATGATTTATAATGTTCCTGCGTAAATTATAAACCATATGTTCATAAACTCTGAAAATACAATCAGACTTCGGACTCTTAATAAATGACAAATGGCGGACTCCATAAACCATTTCAGATTCTCTTTAACTCCGGCTTTCTTTCCACCGAATCTCAACCTGGACAGGTCTCGTTCCTGCGTTTGGGGTTCGCGTCAAAAATAATTGCTCCGTTCCGCTGGATCTTCGCAATTACCTCGAACCCCTATTGACCAGACGGCAGCGGGTAGTCCTTCCCGATATAACTCTTGTGAAACATGGTTATTACTCTTGTGTCGATTTACACTTACGTTGTGTATATGGCAGACTTCACGTCAAGAGATAACTTTTCTCATTGCGCAGTGACCTCTTCATGTCATGAACTTTCACGACTTGGGACAATTGCCTATCACGTTCTTATAAGCCTTTTCACTTTTCAGAACATTCATCTTTTATAAACCAAACTGAGCCATCAGAACAATTTCTGTTCCGGAAATTGATAAAAAACATGAAGTATCTGACCAGGAAGATTATTGATTACTGAACATGCTCAGCCTACATTTCACCCCCGCTTTGAATCTCTTTTTCTCTCTCTCTCTCTCTCTCTCTCTCTCTCTCTCTCTCTCTCTCTCTCTTTGAATCTCCCTCGCCCTTTTCACAAAACCGCAAGCTTTTAGTACAAAGGGAATAAAATTGATGCAGCGTTTTGCTACATTGTTGAGCTTGATTTGATCCTTTTAAGTTATGATATACATGACTCTTCTACTGCACTTATGGTTCGCAGAAGTGCAGCTCTCATTAAATTACGGAAGAGAGCGAAGGGAATGAAAAGAGGATGAGCTGAAGGAATAGGAGTAAAGGAGCTCGAGATGAAGACGAAGAATAAGGAACCGAAGATAAAAGGACGAAACAGTGAAGAGAAAATGAAAGAGAGGAAATAAAAGAAGCGAGACCGCGGAATGCGTGACATGTGGCGCACATCCGCGTGTGTGTACCACAGACGGGCAAGTGCGATTTTCTGTCGGTCCAAAGTGTAAGAAGGTGTCTGCCAGGAACGTAACTACGCTCGACGGCACCCGCAGTGCAAAAGGAGCAACCAAATCCTCTCGACAGACAGGCTCTTAATCCTTTTAATCTTGCACAAGGATACGCCAAGGATTGAAAGAAGCTCAACGAAATGAGAAAGGCGCAAAGCTGGCGACACACTTCAGATCCTCAGATGAAAGGACCTTCATTCATAAAGCTGAGACAAGCGAAATTCGCGACGATTTCTACGTCGAGAAACGTCTGACAAGGATATCTGCACAGGATAATGTCCTTTAATTTTTACCAGGTCGGATGGCTCGTTTGTTTTTTAAGATAATACGAAATAATCCAGCAACGAAGCTAACAACAAGAAATTTTGAAATTAGAACCAATTTAATTGATAATAATTTAAAAATAAAATACTTAATAAGAATTATATATGCAGACTGTAGAAATTAATTTCCAACAGATATATTTCTTTCGATTTCTGTCGAGGTAGGAAAGAAATCGATTTTGAGTGCCGGGATGCAAATCAGTGCCAAAAACCGCGGCTCTCAATTAAAGCCGACTACCCGATAATTATCGGCTGTCTGACGGAGCAGGTACGAAAATTCGATAGATCGCTTTAATAAAACGTCTCATATTTCACGTGTCGGTAAAGCGTCTTTCTTTTGCCCTCCGCACGTCAGTCTCTCTCGCTCTTTCACCCTTTTTTCATATCCTATCTTTTCTCTCAACTTCCATCTTCTCTCTCGGTGATTCTCTGCCCCGCGTACGATTAATATCGCCACTGCGAGCTGCGGTTTTACTGCCATCCTGCTGGGTCTCGTAGTCGGTCCAGAGAATGACCACCTACGGCTCACTTCCCTCCTATTACTCCTCTCCTCTCTCTTTCTCTCTCTTTTCGTCTCCTACATCGTCATGCATCTTTTCCTATAGTCTTTGCAGCTTCGCTCACCTAACCCTCTCTTATCTCTCTTTCTCTCTGTCAAGCTCCTTGGCGAAGCGGCGAACGGCTTTGCCCCAGTTGCGGACACGCCTTGCGATTTCTGAATCGCCCGCGGCGCGCTTCCGAACCCGGCAAAACAGCTCGAGATAGATTCAAGTCCAGACTTCGAAAGTGCACCAGAAAAATATTTCAGCCTCTTCCGTTGAATATTATAATAAGACGTTTAGAGAAATTATTATGTATTAGCATGATTTCGAGAAAAGAGGATCATGAAATTTAAAATTATCCACGGGAAAAATTTGTTATTGGAACTTTCCTTGACTTATCGACTTTAGGATAGGTCTAAAGTTTTTTAATATTTCATATACTTTTTTGTAAAATCCGCAGAACTTTTTGTAGAGACGTCTAAAACAGTTGTTGAAATTTTCATTAAATTGGTGAGATTTTGAGAGTTACTGAAAATTTCGACAACTGTTTTAGAATTCTTTATATACGAAAAGTTCTTCGGATTTTAGAAAAAAGTTATGAAATATTTTTAAACTTTAGACGTGTCCTAAAGTCGACAAGAGTCAAGGAAATTTTCGATAACTACTTCTTTCTGTGTTGAAATTTAAAATACTCGTAGTTGAAAAGTCCCGAAAAATACCCGAAATCCTTTAATTTCTTCAAAAAACTTCAAAATCTTTTAAAATTCCACAAAATCTTTCAAAAATTTCTTGAAATATTTCAAAATTCCACGAGAATCTTTAGAAAATCCCTTAAAATGCGTCAAAAATTCAAAATATCTTTAAATTATTGGAAACTTATCGAAACCCTTAAAATTTGCTGAAATATTTTGAAATTCCTGGAAGCAACTTTAAATTCCTTAAAATTTCACGACAATATTTAAACTCTCATAAAATCTAATAAATTCTTTAAAATCTATTCAATTTCCATTGACATCCTTTACAATTTCAGAAATAAGCAAAACTTTAAAATTCCCTAAAATGCATTAATATCTCTAAATAAAAATGTTTGGAAATAAAAACCTTTAAATCCTTCAAAATTCCACGAGAATCTATTTAAAAAATCCCTTAAAATTCGCTGAAATGTTTTGAAATTCCTAGAAACAACTTTAAATTCCTTAAAATTTCACTAGAATATTTAAACTCTCATAAAATCTGATAAATTCTTTAAAATGTATTCAAATTCTATGACATCCTTTACAATTTCACAAAATTTTTTACAAATCATACAAATCAAAAATAACTTTAGATATTTTTTAAAATTCCCCAAGAAAAAATTAAAAATTAAAATTCCTTAAAAACTTTTTAAAAATGTTAAAATTTCTTAAAATTTGTAGAAGATTCTTAAAATTATTTACAACTCCACGAAAAACTTTTAAATTCCGTAAAATACGTAAAGTTATCTTAAAATTATTGAAAACCACTTGAAATTCCTTCAAATCACTTTAAAAAAATTAAAATTCCTCAAAATTCTCCCAAGATTTTAAAATTCTTTATAATTCCATGAAAAACTTTTAAATCCCTTAAAATACGTAAAAAATCTCTTAAACTTAATCCTTTAAAATATTTTGAAATCGCTTGAAATCCATGAAAAATATTCCAGATTTCGAGAGACTGTAAAAAATGTCGAGCGATTTTAAAGGATTTAAAAGAGAAGAAGATTTAGAATTCCCTTATCCCTTCCAAGTCAAAAATCTCCACACATTTAATGCCTCTCGACTATCAGATTTTTTCCCCAGATTAGGCTGACAAGAAAAATGTATTCCTGACGCCGAAACATTATCCTAATTTCCGTATTCATCACTATTAACACACCCGTCCTCAACTTTTATATCGAATAAGTTCTTTTCTATGTAATCAATTAATTTTAGGGCCTCTCGTCACCTTTGGCATTCATTTAATTGCGTCTTCTTTTTCTACCGAATATTTCGTAAAAAAGAAGCATTCTTGACGTAATCAAAAGAGAAGATGAATGATTAACAACATATAAATGCATAAAAATGACAATAAATTCAACAACCCCAGAGCAGAAATCGTCATTCATGATTGCTCACAGTAATCATTATTCATTCAGAATGTAATTCGCAAAATATATTGTATGAAAGATGAAAAAGATGGGCCATATGAGATTTTAGTCCCTTGTGGTAAAGCAGATGCAAAGGATAATTAAGCGCATAAAAGAGTCCGCTTTTGGTGTCATACAGGAGCAGAAAAAAAGGATACAAGGGCTTTTGTATTCTTGCATGAAAGGGACTAAAGTGACTTGCTTCGGGCAGATTGAACGACATATTTTAAGATAAAATACAAAAGTCGATGCTATACAAGTAACTTCTTGTGTTGCAGACAATTTTTTTTTGTATATATGAATAAAATAATGTCCTACTTTTATTTCTTGCAAAAATAAAACTTTCATGAATCGAAATTGAAAGACATTACTATCGATGCTGACCAGTCTAGTTTTCAGCAGGAATTAATGTCAATGTGCGACTGGTTTGTGAAAGAATGAAAAAACATAATGACCATTACAAACGAGTCTTTTTATAGCAGGTTGTCTTGTCGATCAAGCCAAGCATGGTGAATGGCAAAGGCGCCTTACTGACTTTGATACGCATAATGTCAGGTATTTCAACTTTAATTCGGTGCAAGTAAGAGACTCACATTAATTAAGATGTACAATGAAGAAAAATGGCTAATTTAAACGGGTCATAAAAATATGTAAATGTCAGTGATTGAAAATAAATCCAACACTAATGAAGAAGAGTATTTATGAATTTAAATTGAAGAGAAAAAACTTGCATCAAAGTATAAAGCTTTTTGTATTTTTTATAAAGTATAAAAGCTATTAAGAAGGTTTTAAAGCATTTTTTAAACTTACACATGGAAAAGAAAATCCGACATAAATTATCTTTATACTAGCCAGAGCAGATTATAAAGAGCAATATCTCAATGATATAACATTTTTAAGGACTCGTAAAACCGCAATTGGAATAATAAAATTTGTTAATCTCTTTAGCGGCACAAGGAACAAGAAATTTCAACGAGATTAAGATATCTTTCATACAGTCACCGCCCGAGATATATCTATTTATTACATCTAAATGCCAATTCGATACGGACTGTTCTTACGACTTGCGTTTAAAACGGCTTAAAGTTCTTTTATGCGCTCGAGGCCCTATTCATCGGGAAAGAAATCGAGATCGAGAGGCCGATCCACTCTCGAGTATTCAAGGAATCTTTCATATTGCAAGGTCGAATAAACTGAAATGAAATGCGACTCGACATCACCGAGGACTAAACATTGCACAGATTGGCATCCTTGCTTTTTTCTAGTTCAGAAAAAATACATCTTGTCTTTCATTGCCTCTCGACATAAGGAATAATCGAGAGAACAATGCAATCCTAAGACGGAACAATCATTATCGGAACAATATGTGATAAGAATCGCCAATCAAGGAGATGAGGATAACATTTAAGCAACATAAATTGTCTCTGGGAGCCAAAAGAAACGATTTTTCATTCAATCATTGGAATTTCAACGAAAATCAACTTATAAGTAGGGCATGTTTGAAATTTGAACATTGAAAACAATCTTCGGCCATTCACTCAACGTCTGGAGTCTGGACTGTCCGGTTGAACAAGAAGCGACTCGTGTATAATCTTTTTACGACGATAGCATCATAACCCAGTTAAATCGACAAGGCGGTTTACATGGAATTTAAATTCTGATCTTCAGAAGACCCTTCTTCAATTTCAGTGCAAACATTATCACAAGATTCCATTTTTCAATATTTCCCTAACTTTTAGACAAAGTTCCCTGGCAGAAAATGATTAAAAACGTGAATAAAGTTCCTTGGAATTTTTCAGTCATATCATAAAAACGGTAGCGTTTCCTCATGTACAGATTTAATACTCGCAAAACTCGAAGAAAATATCACTCTCAAAGTTTACGGAGCCCATCATAAATGATTGATGTCGAGGGTAATTTCGCAGCAAAATGGGGGAAAAATAGCAGAAAATGAGAGCGAAAATAGAGTTAGGCTGCTCGTTAGCTTTCTAATAACGCGGTTACCAACAACTGACTTTGCGGTTGTACAGTAACAAGTCCGACTCATGTAGATTCCGGATTCTCTCTTAAATGGGAACCTATGTTTACGTAGCATGTGGCCAAACATACTCGCGAGGCATCCCAAGCGTAAACCGAGTGCATCCCGAGATCATAGCAATCGCAAGATGTAGCCACCTCACCCCATGTAGAGTCAAGTCTATATAGCAAACTTCTCATGCAAGGAAGAAGGAAAAGACAATAAACAACGAAATCCAGCGGGGACAACAATATATCTATTCTAAAAAGATGATTGAGTCGAAGTCGAAATATCGTAACGCCTATTCCGCAAATATCAATAGTGATTTTCGACAATCGATATTTGCCGCATTATAAATTCCGCGTGAATTGAATTTAAAATTTTTAATTTGGTTTCGTTAATAATCATTGTGTCATGAGTCTAAACTCAAAATAAGTATATTGAAAATGTAGGAATTTTAAGGGAATTTTATGGAATTTTTAAAGATTTCATGGGAGGTAATGGGATTTTAAATGTTTTGGTAGAATTTTAAAGAATTTCAAGAAGTTTCTAGGAATTTTTAGAATTTTTCACGACTTTGATCAGATTTCAATCGGACTTGAAGGTACTTTTATGACTTTTAAAATATGTATTTTGTGGGATTTAAATAAGAAATTTAAAACTGTATAGGGAATTTTATTCAGGAATTTCACAAGATTTTTAAGATTTACGAAAAATATTTCTAATTTATAAAAGATTTTGTAATATTTTTAAGAATTTCATGGAATTTGATGAAATCATTAATGATTTTAAGTAATTTTAAGAGTTGAGAAATTTCCACAGTTTGCTAGAAATTTTTAGAGATTTTCATTAATTTTAACATAGATATCAAGAGATTAATGATTTTGAAGGTTTTTATGTGCATTTTTAACGATTTTAAGTGACTTTTACGAAATTCAAGAGATTTTAAGGATGTTAAAACGATTTTGTGGAATTGTATGGAATTTTAGGATATTTCGTGAAATTTTAGGGGGTTTAACAGCTTTGTTTTTAATGATTCTGTGAGAATTTTAAAGGATTTCATGAAATTTGAAGATGTTTCTAATACTTTTAATAGATTTTAATGGATATAAAAGACATTGAATTGTTATTGTTAAATTTAAAAGAATCTCAAAAAGTTTCTGAAAATTTTAAGAGATATTCACGAATTTTAAGCGATTTTACAAGTTGTTAAAGGTTTCTTGGAATTTTTAGAGATTTTCACGAAGTTTAACATAGATTTTAAGAGATTAGAGAATATATAAAATATAATAAATTATATAATATTTAAAAAAAAGATAAATGCGCGCGCGTTCGTTCTTGTATATATATATATATATATATGCACTAGAATATCGATTCATTAACAGCTTAAGTTAACAGTTCATTAAAAGCTTATTGCCATTATCATATGATTTCCATGATTAGTTCACTCTATTTTTGAAGAGAGGAGTAAAAATACAACCAATCGCAGAACAAATCGATTCAATTTCTCAAACCCCGCCCCGTGTAAGAAAGACTCCTTTTATTTTAGAGTCAAGTGCGTGAAGCGCGATCCATCAGATGAAACACTTTGGAAAGGAAAAATTTCCATAAGTGCTTGAGGGGTTTTCAGGGGGAGTCCATATATTGCATCCCCGTGTGCCTACGCCCCTGATGCACTGATAAGAGAAAGAAATGTATGCAGGGCTAGAGTTCGCAAAGATCGCAGCTGGAGATTTGCTCGAGAGATAAGGAAAAATACGTATATATACGCAAACTGGACAAACTGTTCGAACCGGCGAAGCGTGGCAAGACCGACGTAATTTAAATTCCATGGAAACTGGCATGTCACTTCAACGATACAATGCACATTACCAGCAGGGTTCAATTAACGCATGTAATCTTACCAGATCTTTTTTAATTTAGTTCCTGTGTCATCTTTTTCTAGGTGGAATAAAAGTTATATAAAATTATGCACGAATGACAAAGGCATCAAAAATAAAATCAAGAACATACAACATTTTATATCTATCTATTTTAAAAAGATGATTGAATCGTAAATTCCGCGTGAATTGAATTTGAAATTTTGAATTTAGTTTCGTTAATAATCATTTTTTTACGAGTCTAAACTCGAAATACATTGAAAATCTGAAAAATTTTAAGGGAAATTTTTGGAATTTTTAAAGATTTCATGGGAGATAATGAGATTTTAAATGTTATCGTAGAATTCAATATATTTGTAGGATATTAAAACGATTTTGTGGAATTGTATGAGGTTTTAGGATATTTCGTGAAATTTTAAGGGATTTTAAAAAGTTTATAAGAGTTTTATGAGGTTTTAACGAATTGGAAATATTATCCTGCAATTTTAAGAAATTTTATGAGATTTGTAATGATTTTAAATGATTTCGAGAGATTTTTCTGAGAATTTTAAGAGATTTACAGTTTGTCATAGAATTTCAAAAGGTTTCTAGGAACTTTTAGAGATTTTCACTAATTTTAACATGGATTTCAAGAGATTAATGATTTTGAAAAATTTTATGGGGATTTTTAATGATTTTTAAGTGATTTTTACGAAATTCAAAAGATTTTTAGGATATTAAAACGATTTTGTGAAATTTTATAGGATTTTAGGATATTTCGTGAAATTTTAAGGGATCTTAAAAGTTTTGTAAGTTTTATGAGGTTTTAAGGAATTTGAAATATTTTAGGGGATTTCAGAATATTATGGAAAGTTTTAAAGATATTAATGCAATTTTAAGAGATTTGAAGTATTTTAAGAGAATTTTACGATTTTGAAGTGACTTTTATGATTCCAAGGATTTTTTTAGGATTTAAAAAATATTTCTAGGAATTTTAAGAGATTTTGACAATTTTCAAGTGATTTTTACGAGATTCAAAAGATTTTTTAGGAATTTAAAAAGATTTCGCAGAATTTTATGGAATTTCCGGATATTACGGGAAATTTTAAAGAAATTTATACAATTTTAAGAGATTTTTAAGAATTTTAAGGAATTCTAAATGTTTTAAAATTTTGCGGAATTTTTGAGAGGTTTCTAAGAATTTTAAAAGATTTCAACAAATTTAAGCGATTTCTAAGGTTTTCGTGAAATATTAAGTGATTTCAAAAGGTTTATTCAAATTTCTAATATTCTTAATTAGTTTTTAACGATTTCTAAGTGATTTTTATGAAATTCAAGAGATTTTTAGGATATTAAAATGATTTTTAGGGATTTTAAAATATTTGTAAAAGTTTTATGAGGTTTTAACGAATTGGAAATATTATCCTAAAATTTTAAGGAATTTTATGAGATTTTTAATAATTTTACGTGATTTCGAGGGATTGTTCTGGGAATTTTAAGCGATTTTGAAGTTTGTCATGGAATTTCAAAAGATTTCTAGGAAATTTTAGAGATTTCCACTAATTTTAACATGGATTTCAAGAGATTAATGATTTTGAAAATTTTTATGGGGATTTTTAACGATTTTTACGAAATTTAAAAGATTTTTAGGATATTAAAACGATTTTGTGGAATTTTATAAGATTTTAGGATATTTCATGAAATTTTAAAGGATTTTAAAAGCTTTGTAAGAGTTTTACGAAGTTTTAAGGAATTTGAAATATTATTCTGAAATATTAAGGAATTTTATGAGATTTCTAATAATTTTAAGTGAGTTCGAGGGATTTTTCCAATATTTAAATTATTTTGTGAGAATTTTAAAGGATTTCCTGAAATTTGAAAATATTTCTAATATTTTCAATGGATTTTTGAAGGATATAGAGAAATAAAATATAATATTAAAAAAGAAGGTAAATGCGCGCGCGTTCGTAAATATAAATAAATATTAATAAATAAATAAAATATAAATATAAATAAAAGTGCCAATTCATTTGTAATTTGTGACCTGATGAAACTTCCTGTTCTGATGCCATATTAAATCAAAGCCTGCAGTAGAAAATTGGCCTGCGCTGTCTTTATTTGAAAATATTTTTAAGATCCTTTTTTTTGTCAGTAATTGCGCCAAGCAATATTGCACCACGCCTCGGGTGAAAGGCCCTGCGGTGGTAAAAGAGAGTGCACAGCACGGATAAATGCTCGTTATGTGGCCGTTGGTCATTTTACGTGGTCGGTAGGCCGATCGTATACTTGCTGGATATAACCTACCGATGAACCGTAAACCAGGAACTTATTACTGCTTATCATGACGTGATATTATTATTATGACTGCAGGGAAACGCCCGTTGGTCGCTTTAGAATTAGATAGAAATTGATCGCCAAAATCCAATTTAAGTTTGATCGTGTCTGTATAAATCACATATTTCTAAATCAGAGGCGGAGGTCTACAATATTCTCGATTCTACAATTTTTAATCAAGTTGCATTGCAAGATTGCAACACAATCATGATCATATTGCGCGAAACATAATTTGAAAAGACACTTTATACGAAAAGACAGTTTGTTAGGACTATTTAAGAAATGAATACGAGAAATCAAGGGGCAACATAAAAGTAATATAAGCCCGTGATATTACTGTAAATACAAAATGTTTGTCCTTAAGAGACATAAAGAATAAGGGATTGAGCATGACAGTGCCAGATGATAAGATCGGTTTCTCTCTGCTACCGACCGATCCGGCTGAACGATGATTAAATCACGATGATATCTCGGGATGTACCTCGTAAACACGCAGCCACGAATTTATGATTACCTTCACAAACCAAAGGCCTCCCAGTGACATTCGCGGAGAATCTCCTCCCTTTCATTATATAAGTACAGAAAGAGAAACAGAAACGGATGCAATTTTACGGAATTCGAGGCAAGCGTTACTGTTTTAATATATATTAAAATAGTATCACATAAATAAATTTGTGAATATACCTGTGTAAATAATTGTGAAAATTCTGAAAAATATATTATCCCCCTGAGAATTTTTTCATAAGTTTCGCATCATCGCGTATAATGGGTGCCGTGTAAAAGGTAGGCGTGACAAAGGTGGGCAAAAATGAAATTTAATTACAACACCACGGTCGTTCATACGCGGTCGATCACTTTTTAATTTTCCGTTCATTGCTTTCTTTTTTAATGTTTATTTTCCTGCAATTATTAATTTCTCGCGATTTGCACCGATGCGGCGTAAAATACAATAAGGCATCCAAAATTGAAAAGTGGAACCACACAAACCGCACGTACAACGGCTATCGCGGAAAATAGTGATTTCACGGATGGACTCGATGAGTGTGACAAAAAGTGGGCTTGTGGTAATAGCGAGAGAAAATAAAATAATAAAAAAAAGAAAAAATACCAGAATCTTCAGATCTTATATACAAAAGGCGAAAAATAACAGCGAACTATTTTTAAACTACTTTCTTTACGAATTTATCAAGGTTTAAGTTAAATGTAAACTCAGGAAAACTTCGAAATACATTAAAATTCGTGAAAACTTCTTTAAACTGCCAAAAACCTATTGAAATCCCTTAAAAATCCACAAAAACGATTAAAATCATAAATGTCTCAAAATCCAAATTAAAACTCGTAAAAGGCTCTTCGGAACTTAATGCACATGAAATTTTTACATATTTTAAGGAATTTTAAAGAATTTTAAAAAGATTTTAAAAATCTTAAGAAATTTTGATTTTTTAAAGAATTTTAATGTTTCTCATAGAGTTTTAAAGGATTTTATTTTGTTTTTTTTAATTTTGTGGAATTTTATGGCATTTTGAAAAGTTTTAACAAAATTTTAAAGGATTTAAAAGCTTTTTATGTAATTTTAAAGGATTTTAAGAGGATCTATTAAAATATCCTTAAATTCCTCGAAATTACAGAATCTCATTTAAAATTCCTAAAAACTCCTTAAGATTCATAAAAACCTTTTAAAATCCCTTAAAATTTCACGCAAATTTAGAAAAATGTAGAAAATTTCAGAAATCGCTTAAATTCGTTGAAATCTTTTAAAATTCTTAGATACATCTTAAAATCCCTGAAAATTTTAAAACATTTAGAATTCCTTAAAATATCTTAAAATATAAAAAGAAAAATTTAATTTCATGAATTCCTTTAAAATGCACGAAATATTTGTTAAAATTCTAAAAATCTTTTGAATTTCGTAAAAATCACTTGAAAGTCGTCAAATTCCATAAAATCCCTCGCAATTCTTATAAAGGGATTACAAGAGATATGTATAATGTTTAAAAGATTTAGTGGAATTTTAAAGGATTTAAAAGCTTTTCATGGAATTTTAAAGGATTTTAAGAGATTTTTGGGAATTAGAAGTGGTTACAAGAGATTTGTATAATATTCAAAAGATTTCGTTGAATTTGAAAAGGACTTCATGAAATTTTAAGAGTTTTTTAAGGAAGTTTAGGGAATTCGAAGAATTTTAAGATATTTTAAAGTTCCTCGTGGAATTTTAAAGGATTTCACAAATTTTTTTTATGATTTTCTGAATTTGAATCAACAAGCACTGTTGGTCTGCTATAATGCAAATAACATCCCTGATAATATTCTTGAAATTAAACCTCTGCAATTACTGAATCAATGCGGATATGTAACACTCGGGAATTAACATTTCAAATACTCATTTGAGTTTTTAAAGCAGTTATCTAAAACATCCCAAGGTAGCGGTAAATCGTCCGAAGCAGCCCACTAATTGCACTATCGATAAAGCACGTGATACTGCAATCAGTGCTATTACGGGATCATTTTGTACGGTAAATGGAATTGAAATACAATTCCGTTATATTTATAGTATTAAAAATCTAATACCTTCTCCGATGAGAATCTAAAAAGTGAAAAATACCAAATTTTTTCTGCACTTACAGGTCGTTTTACAGTTTCTGATCCCTGGCGCTGAATTTCCAAGGGCGCTGGTATCGAGGGCCTTCCAAGATACCAATCCTCTCTCGGATTATAGTTATCCAGAAGCTTCAGCAACCGCGGCACATTCACGTAATTGTCATCGTCGAAATGACAGAACCATCTGGAAAAATAATTGAAATTTTTTGTTTTAATACCTTCCTTCCATAAATTAATTCAACTTATTAAATTTCCTATTATCTCATCAATAAAAGCAAGACATTTTCATTCAGAATTCAGTCATTTTCATTTTCATTTACTTTATAAATGAACAATTAACAATTCTCTTTCGGAGCGACATAAAATTAACTCCATCTACCTTAAAACTTTATTTCTCTCGCCTCGAATAAATAACGCTCCCGATACATAATTTGCATAAACCTCCTTGTCGATTAATTCCACCAATTACATTTCTCAATGCGAATTGACGCTTCAGATTTAATTTGACTTTCTCCCGTTGATCCTTAAAAGTACCTCACGTCCAGTTCATAAACCATGATGAAATTACTTCGCACGTGCATCGTCTACATCGATACTCGATCGGTAATTCTCACCTCGTGAAGTTTTTCATTTTTATTTGTTTTTTATTCAGTAATGACATGCCGAGAAAGGCCAGGCGAGGCAATAAAGTCGGACACTAAAATCACACCGGGTTGCAAAATGAAATGACCACATGCTAGCCGCTTTGCGCTGTTAATGCTGAGCGAATCCACGGGTGGTCGGATTCGTGTGTTATACATACGCCTGCTTCACTCTTCTGACATCGTTAATACAGTGAATTCCAGCTTAATGGCACGATCAGGTACGCATATAAGAGAGCATGCCCTTCTACTTCGTATGCACAAGATAACTATCTTTACGATGTCTCCAGATAGCCTCCTAGATGGGAGTGGACCGAATATACAAGGACCCTATATAATAACTGAAAATATTCCGATTTCCTTGCTTATTTTCAGTGCAAATAACTATTAAGTCATAATAAAGAAATATATTTTATTGGAATTTTACTTTAATTAACTTCAATATCTTCTTTAATCATTCTATTGTAACACTAAAGATAATTTTTATATCTTTTAGGCCTGCATTTCTATTGGCTTAATTTTTCAGCGCAAAAACTCAGGTGTTCTTAAGATACACCTTCTCTCTGTTGGGCACTCCGCACCCATAATTTGCATGTATTACGTGTCAACTGGACTCTTTTTGAAATCAGCAGCTGCACATTATAACATCTCAGTTAAAACTGCAGAGAGAATATGCGAATTATTTCGAATAATTACATGTTTCAATTTCTGGATTTGTATATGTTGTTTAAGATGTTACAAGGAGAAAAATGGAAGTCACCGGTTTAGTAACCTTTACACAAATTCTGTAAACAAAACTTTTATCATAAGACAGAGTCCAAAAATACAGTAATCATTCCTAAACAGATGAGTAATGATTACTGTATTTTTGAACTCTGCCACGGAGAAAACTGGATATTAAACCGTAATATCTAGCTATTTAACTATGGGGCGACTATCTAGATATTTAGATATAATATCTAGATATTAAAATATATATTCCAAATATTTTAATCTCTGGATATTAAGTTTTAATATCAAGATATTATTTCTAAATAGCTAGATTACGGTTTAATATCCAGTTTTCTCCGTGTGTCTTATAATAAACGTTTTGTTTACAAAATTTGTGTAAAGGTTACTAAACCGCTAACTTCCATTTTTCTCCGTGTAAATCTAACATCATCTTCTCATCTTCTCCTATATTTGATAATTTAGTAATTAAATATAATTTTTGGACATAATATAACTTTTGGACATAAAATACTTAACCATCGATGAATTATATTCAGAAAAATAAGTGTAAGTTCTTCGCATAGCATAGGTTTTATATTCCGTGAAATGTCTTTCAAAGAACCTTTAACATTAACTGAACAGCGTCAGCTGGAGGATGTTTAATTTTGAAGAAAAATGTAAATGGAGCACAAACCGCTTTGTGGTTTATTATGCGCAAAGGGGAGCGCGTACCTTCTTCCATTTACCACGCACTTTTAGTGCGATAAATACATATATCTACCCTTTTATGGTTCATAATGCTCAAGCTGAAGTAAAATACGTTCATTAATGTAGAAACACCATAAAACGATCAAATGGTATAAATATTCCCTCAGGGTAATTATTTTTCTCTCAACATCTTTACTTTTTAATTCAGATGCAATATATTACTTCCTATTTAAAATTGTTTAGTTTTGAGGACGTCTTACATTGCAATTAAATGAACTTGAAAAAGTATAGTAATATAGTATATTATATTATACTATAGAATAGTATACTATATTTATATGCTATATTTATATATAGCATATCAAATTTCAGTTTGATTTTATATATATATATATATATATTACTCTATCGCTTATGCAGTAAAAATAAATTCGAGACACAAAAGTGAAAAATGGATTCTCACGACTCACAATTGGATTTCAAAATATAAACACAATTTGCATCCTGACACTCTACGCCCACGAGAAACGTGGATTTAGAAAAAAGGCGAATAATTTCTAGGAACTATTGCGTAAAGTGAAATCATTAATCACTCAGTTCAAGCATTCATCAAACAAAATGATTGATAATGATAAATAGACATATAGTGGTGGCGAATTTTTGCGAGAAAGCACAATGAAGCTCTTCATCAATAATGGCATCGAATCTTCATTAATATTTAGAGTCAGAAGACTTCAGAATTAGTTACGTCAATTCGCTCCTTGGAACGCCAATAAGAAGCGTTTGCAGAAGGATAACAAATGCAATTACTTTATTAACTATTAAAATAAATAAATTAACTATTACAATTAATTAATTAAGTATTATGATTCTATCAAGAGGGATCTAATATTTATAAGTGGAAAAAATGCAGGAATGCTCAGGGAATTTCGTGGACAAAATTTAGTAGATATACCCTGTTATAACTGAAGTCAGCAAAAAAATTCAGTGTGCAAGGACCTTTCAATTAAAGTCGGTTCAACCGCACCGTGGAGAGTAAACGAAGATAAACCGCTAAGTCGCGGGAGTGGTGAAGTTAATTGCTTTATAGAGGTATTGGTGCATGTGTGATGTAGGAGACATAAAACAGAGCCGGATGTGCAAACTTAACCGAATTATATTTTTTATGACACGTCTGCCCACACTCAATGTTCACAAATACCAAGGGAGCATCGAAGCCCTTCTTCCTTGTTCTTTACGAAAACCTCGATGCTCGATCGTGCATAAAGAGACCGACACCTTTTATTAAGAAAAAGAAGAACAAAAAAAGAAGAAAAGAAGAAAAGACAAACAATAGGGATGAAACCTCGGAATTCTCATCGAAATCTAAATATGTATTGACTGTTTTCCAAATCAATTATGAAAATATTATTAATATTTTTTCGTTGATCAATTTTCGATAATTTTATTTTAATCATTTTATCAAAAAAACAAGTTTCAAGAGAATGACCTACATAAAGCACCCTTTCAAAATCATTATCTGCACGAACGCCGCCAATTTTCGTAACACAGGCGAGATTTATATTTTCCCTTTTCACCTCGTTCTTGAAATTCTTGTACGAAATTGATCTGATTTAAAAGCAATCTGTCTTGATAGGATAATCAAGAGAAAGAGAGGAAGAGAGACCATTTTTGTAAATTACAGCGAGATTAAATTTAAATTGCACATATAACTTTCCTCGATTTCCAACAGACAGTAATCAATAACACTTAGTATACTTTTTTTTAATTTCAAATTTCTGACCCACTTGGATCAGTTAATTAGCTGATCCCATAATCATTGGACAAAAAAATCTAACGATCTATGTTAGCTTCAAATCAGCATCTCTACATTTTTAAGAGGTATTTATCTACATGATCTATATGAGCGCATTAAGAAAATAAATGATGTTATGAAAAAATCAGGTTCCACTTTAAAGAGGAAGCTAAACCCTCATTTGACTTGAGGCGCTCAAAAGGTTTCTCATGAGAATCCATACGTGGGCGATGCTCAAGGGGAATCCTGTCATTGCCTTCCCACCTTCTAAAGTGTGCACCAGTTTCTTTTTTGTCATTCCTTGGGCATTGAAAAAAGTCCTCTTTTGTAAGGTTTATTATCTCGAAACTGATTGTACTATAGATAAATAGCCCTGATTATTATAGTTAAATACGATTATAGGAAAATAATTATAGAAATGGACAATATTAGAATATTGATGATTTTCCTATGATGATTTTCGGATAATTAATCATTTCCTTTAATTTTCTGCTATAATGGCTTTACAATAATTCTTTTCTAACGATTATTATAGAACAGTAATTATTGTTATCTAATTATTATTATTAACTAAGTATTTTTCTCATTTTAATTTTTTTACATTTACTGGGTTAAGAATATTAAAGAAAAGTTTTTAAGGGTATTTTATTTTATTTTTATTTACTAGCAGAAATTTACATGGCGTTGCTCGGGATTTTGAGAGATTTCAAGGGATTTTAAAAGTTTTTTTTATTTTTATCGATTTAAAAGATTTTAAGGGATTTCAAGAAATTTAAAGTATTTATAGGATATTTTAATGAATTTCAAAGGAATTCGAAAGATTGAAAAAAGAGATTTCAAGAGATTTCAAGAGATTTTAAGACATACTTTTAAGAATCTCACATTCTTAAAATTCTAAGTGATTTTTAAGGGATTTCAAGAAATTTCAAGTATTTATAAGGAATTTTAATGAATTTCAAAGGATTTCGAAAGATTTCAAAAGATATTAAACAGATTTCAAGCCATTTAAAATGATTTAAAAGATTTCAAGATCTTTCAAGTAATTTTAATGAAGTAACAGGGATTTCGAAATATTTTCAACGATTTTAAATGTTTTCATGAAACTTCGAGGAATTTTATGAAAACTCAAGAGTTTTTTAATGAGTTTGAAACTATTTTGTAAAATTTCGTAGAATTTATTGATATTTCTAATATTTTAAATATATTTTAAAGGATGAAAAGGTATTTTACTTGTTATCATAGAATTTAAAAGAATTTCAGGAAGTTTCCGAGAATTTTAAGAGATTTTCTCAAACTTTAAGAGATTTCGAAGGTTTTTCGCTCGGTTTTTCATGAACTTTTAAAAGATTTAGAAAGGTCTCTGGAATTTTAAATGATTTTAAGTCTTGTCGTGGAATTTTGAGAATTTTCGAAAATTTATTTCTTCTGAGAATTTTAAGGGAATTTAAATATCATGATTTCCAAAAATTATAGGAGAATTAAAAGATGTTAATGACTTTTAAAAGACTTTAATAGCATTTTTATGGATTTTATGAAATTGTATGAAATGTCGGATAATTTTAAGGGCTTTCAAGAAAGTTTTCTCATTTTTAAATATTATCGTAGAATTTTAAAGGGTTTGAACAAGTTTCTGGGAATTTTACGACGTTTTCACGAATTTGAACTGATTTCAAGAGATTTTCATGACTGAAAATATTTATAGGGAATACTAATAAATTCAAAAGATTTCAAAAGATATTATACAGATTTCAAGCCATTTAAAATGATTTTAAAAAAGATAAACGAATTTTAAGAGATTTCAAGATCTTTCAAGTAATTTTAAGTAATTTAAGGGGATTTATATGTTTCTAAGAAGGATCAAAGTGATTTTCTCATTAAAAAGAAACAGGAAGAAGTAAAGGAGGCAATAGAAGAAGACTCAAATAAAAATAAAGGAAGAATAGAATAAAGCACTAAAAGAACATGTCATCGTATTTAAGCATGTGATTTCATGCTCCCTGTTGCCACACCTGCTAGTTTACGTTTACCTATTCACCTGGCCCCCAAAGATCAAAAAGTCAGGGCCAGTGAACGACGACGTCGTGGGCACAGTGCGTGAAGTAGGCATCCTATTCAGTGCGTATCAGGTCGCCAACCCCATGGCATGCAACCAAATGGTTATGGTAATAACACAGCGGGTCCCCATAAGTGCGACAGCGATCCATGGCGTGAGAAACTGCCAGCCCATTCCGTGTGTTAGCCACGCGTACGATTTTATAGGGGTTTTTCAAAGCTACCCCTTCAATCGTCCCGCTTCCCAGACACGTGACCAGGGGTAATTTTACACGAGGTGAACAAAACAAAACTTATCGAGTTTTCAGCAACCATAAAGCAAATGTTTGAGGAATTTTATGAAACTTTAAAGGATTTTACGAAATTGCATGGAATTTTCAGAGATTTTACAATGTTTTATAGGATATTAAGTTTTTTAACGATTTAAGGAATTTTAAGGGATATACGATATTTTGTTAGATTTTCAGGAATTTCAAGGGATTTCATGGAATTTAAAGTAATTTTATGGAATTTGATGATATTTTGGTCGATTCTAAGTAATTTTAAGAAACTTTAAGATATTTTATGAAATTTGATGGAATTTTGAATAATTTCAAGAGATATAATGGGAATTTATGATATTTTAAGTAATTTTAAGAAATGTTACCAGGTTTTGTTGATTGTTAAAAGGATTTTAAGAGATTTTATGGGAATTTAACGACATTTCATGGGATTGTCCGGAATTTTAAGGGATTTGATAAAATTGCATAGGATTTTAAATAGCTTTAAGGAATTTGTCCACATATTATGGAATTTTAAGTAATTTAAGGGATTTTACGATGTTTCATGGGATATTAAGTAATTTGACAGACTTTGAATGGATCCAATAGATTTTACAAAATTTCAGTGGATTTTCAGAAATTTTAAGAGATTTAATGAGACTTTATGGGACTTTGAGTAATTTTATGGAATTTGATGATATTTTTGGAGATTCAATGTAATTTTAAGAAACTTTAAGATATTTTATGAAATTTCATGGAATTTTGATTAATTTCAAGAAATATAATGGGAATTTATGATATTTTAAGTAATTTTAATTAATTTTAAGAAATTTTACCAGGTTTTGTTGATTGTTAAAAGGATTTTAAGCGATTTTATGGGAATTTCACGACATTTCATGGGATTGTCAGGAATTTAAAGGGATTTGATGAAATTTCATAGGATTTTAAATAGCTTTAAGGAATTTGTCCACATATTATGGAATTTTAAGTAATTTTAAGGGATTTTACGAGATTTCAGTGGATTTTCAGAAATTTTAATAGATTTAATGAGACTTTATGGGACTTTAAGTAATTTAAAGAAATATCAAGTGAATTCACGAAATCTAGAAGAATTTCATCAAATTTTGAAGAACAATAAAGACATCTAGGAATTTTAAGGGAATTTTATGGAATTTTTAAAGATTTCCTGGGAGATAATGGGATTTTAAATGTTATCATAGAATTTTTAAAAAATTTCAAGAAGTTTCTGAGAATTTTGAGCCTTGAGAGCTTTTCAAGGGTCTTCATTTGAAATGAGAAATGTATATGGAGAAATGTATTAACAGAGAATTATTACAAAATTAAAAAAAAAATGAAGAGTACAATGCCAAATGTGTAACTTTTGTTACTATGGGTGTGTTTAGTAAGTAAAGTAGGTTGAAAGAGATTGAGGGTGCTTTATAAAATGTTCAGTGAATGGGGGTGGTGATTGGCGGGTAGCCCTTTGCCTGTTATGGGAATGCTTTGCCACTCGATTCCCATTGGAGGGGATTAATGTATGAAGGGCACGGAAAGTAAGGGAAGAGGTTTCACAATAGCAGTGATTTAACATAAATGTGAAAATCCCAACAGGAAATAAACTTTGAGGCATGAATAAACTTCTTATGCATCAGAAAAATATGTTCTTGTTGAAACTAATCATTCTGTTGATAAATATCCTTCTATAAATAGCTGCTATATATAACAAGGAAGATAATTAATGAGAAAACAAATCACCAATCACCTTTTGTAACTAAATTAATGTAGACTATAGAAGCAAGTCAGGAGAGGAAAATTATCTAATTTTATAGAACAAGGAATCGTGTTTGCTGAAATATCTTTTTCGCGATCTTGTAACTAGCAGAGCAGGAGAAAAGGTCAGGGCTGGCGTGTGCCACCGTTGAAAAGGGCGTGGTGTACGTGGTTCGAGTCTCGAACCGACAAATGTTTATTAAATCCCGATAACGTATACACGATCCTTTCACACAGAGAGATTTATTGCAAAAGATGCTGCTGAGGTTGCACAATAGCGAGGCAGAATAACCACCAATTGTTTTCTGCAAGTATTACACACAATGAAGAAAAAGATTTACTGCGCAAGAGGTGCTTTGTCTGAATAGGGAAATTGGTATTCTTATTTGGTTTAGTGTTATTCTCTTTTCTGTTTAACGATCAAGTTACAATGAAATATGAATTGTGGTAATTCGGCTGGGAAAACAATGACTCAAATTTTGATTGTCCTCGGAAATTCCTGAAGAATCGATAGAGATTTTCGAAAATCGATACTTGCCGAATTGTGAATTCCGTGTGAATTGAATTTGAAATTTTGAATTTGGTTTTGTTAATAAGCATTTTGTCACGAGTCTAAACTTGAAATACATTGAAAATCTAGGAATTTTAAGGGAATTTTGAAAGATTTCATGGAAGATAATGGGATTTAAAATGTTATCGTAGAATTTTAAAGAATTTCAAGAAGTTTCATTGGATTTTAAAATATTTTGTGGGTTTTAATGGGATTTAATAGGGATTTGAAAAATTTTAAGGAATTTTACCAGATTTTGAAGGATATCAATATTTTATGGAATTTAAGGAAATTCTAAGGGATTTTACGATTTTTTTATGGGATATTAAGTTATTTTAAAGATTTCAAGGATTTCAAGGGATTTACGAGATTTCATGAAGAATTTGAAGGGATTTCATAAGATTTTAAGTAATTTTATGGGATTTAATGATATTTTGAGAGATTCTAAGTAATTTTATTCTAATTTAAAATAATTTATGAGATATTAAGTAATTTGAAGAATATTTATTTCCAGAAATTTTTAAAGGATTTGGTGAGATTATATTGAATTTTTAAGAATTTTAGATAATTTAGCGAAATTACATGGAATTTTGATTAATTTTAAGAGATATAATGAGACTTTGAGATTTGAGGGAATTTTACCAGATTTTGTAGATTGTTAAAGGGATTTTAAGATATTTTATGGGAATTTCACGACAATTCATGGGATTGTCAGGAATTGTAAGGGATTTGATGAAATTTCATAGGATTTTAAATAGCTTTAAGGAATTTGTCCATATATTATGGAATTTTAAGTAATTCTAAGGGATTTTCCGATGTTTCATGGGACTTTGAGTAATTTAAAGAAATGTCATGTGGATTCACGAAATCTAGAAGAATTTCATCAAATTTTGAAGAACAATAAAGACATCTACGAATTTTAAGGGAATTTTATGGAATTTTTAAAGATTTCCTGGGAGATAATGGGATTTTAAATGTTATCGTAGAATTTTTAAAAAATTTCAAGAAGTTTCAGAGAATTTTGAGAATATTTCACGACATTGGTCAGATAATTTACAAATACAATAATTTACAAATATTTCGAAAGTTTTCGTCAAATTTTAAGGGTTTTGAAAAAAATATTTCTAATTTATAAAAGATTTTGTAATATTTTTTTAGGATTTGATGGAATTTGATGAAATCTTTAATTTTTTAAAGAGATTTTAAGAGTTGAGAAATTTTCAGAGTTAGCATATTATTTTTTTGAAAAAGTAAAAATTGTGGGGAAAAAACGGGGTTATTTAAATTGGCTCATATGGTAAGTAACACATGCCCTTAGATGCTCAATAAGTATTATTTTTCTTAATCACTCACGTCTAACAAACATAATTATTTCGTTTTCGCGCAAGAAAAATGTCTAACAAGACATGTATAAGCCTTTTCTGCCTTTTATTTGAAATAACACGAAGAAGCTACCTCTTGCAATTATACGTCATTACATATCTGTCGGTCGAGTTAAGATCTCTTTTCCTCGTTTTCCCTGAGTCGTTGCTCATTGCAGAGCGCATAGTGGATCGATTGGCTTGAAAGGCCAGTGGAAGATAATACAAGTTACAAGGAACGAGTCGAGGGGTAATTGCAGTCTTTGCCGGTCAAAGTAGAGGGTACCAACTTTGCCGCAGTGCGCAACCGTGCAAATTCTAGGTGATCTTACAACTGGTAATGGTAGTAGTAGATGTTATAGTAGAAGAGACAGATTGACAGAAGAGAGGAGCTGAAGAGCCGTAACCGTGCGAGGTAGCAGATGAGCATGCAATGTAATGTTGTGAGCTGCATGAGGTGATGTTAAATGAGAAGGAGGTGGAGAAGGGCCTGCCAAACGATTTTCGCGACGTATAATTCGAGATAATTTCACCTGTTGAATATCCGGTGCGAATCGATCAAACTCGATTTCTGCGACCACCTAGCCAGTATCTTTTTAACGCGATTAAAGAGGAACTTACTTTAGTAAGTTCAGCGAAAAATTAAATGCGCTTATTTCAAATATTTTTCAAATAGAGGAACATCAGAAAAGATGTTTGATTTTACGAGTATTAAAAATACTCATTAAATTTACTATACTCACAAACCATCTGCTTTCAAGACTGCAACTTCCAAGTTTACTCACCTGGAACAAAGAAAATACTTTTATTAGTATAAATATATAAATATAAATCTATTCTAAAAAGATGATTGAGTTGAAGTCGAAAAACATTGAAAATCTAGGAATTTTAAGGGAATTTTATGGAATTTTTAAAGATTTCATGGGAGATAATGGAATTTTAAATGTTATCGTAGAATTTTAAAGAATTTCAAGAAGTTTCTGGAAATTTTTAGAATTTTCCACGACTTTGATCACATTTCAATTGGACTTCAAGGTACTTTTATGACTTTTAAAATATGTATTTTGTGGGATTTAAACAAGGAATTAAAAATTTTATAGGGAATTTTATTGAGGAATTTCAAAAGCTTTTTATGATTGTTAAAAGATTTTATAGAATTTACGAAGATTTCGAAGGTTTTTGACAAATTTTAAGGGTTTTCAAAAAGCTGTTTATTTTTTAAGGGTTTTCAAGAAATTTTTCGATTTTTAAAAGATATTGTGGAATTTTTATGCATTTTGATGAAGTTTTATTAGATTTCTAATAATTTACATAAAAGTATTTCAAGATATTTTCAGATTTTTAAAAAATTTGGTGAAATTTTAAAGGATTTCATGGAATTTCATAAGATTTCTAAATATTTGAAGGGATTTTAAATGTGAAGGAATTTCAAGAGGTTGCTAGGAACTTTTAGAGATTTTTTGAATGTTTTTATGTGCATTTTTGACGACTTTAAAGTGCTTTTTACAAAATTCAAGAGATTTTTAGGATATTAAAACGATTTTGTGGAATTGTATGGGATTTTCTGATATTTCGTGAAATTTTAAGAGATTTTAAAAGCTTGGTAAGAGTTTTAAGGAATTTGAAATCTTTTAGGGTATTTAAGGATATTATGGGAAATTTTAAAAATGCAATTCATGCAATTTTAAGAGATTTGAAAAATTTTACGATTTTGAAGTGACTTTCATGATTCTGACAAGTTTTTTAGGATTTAAAAAATATTTCTAGGAATTTTGAGAGATTTTGACAATTTTCAAGTGATTTTGACGAGATTCAAAAGATTTTTTAGGAATTTAAAAAGATTTCGCAGAATTTTATGGAATTTCCGGATATTACGGGAAATTTTAAAGAAATTTATACAATTTTAAGAGATTTTTAAGAATTTTAAGGAATTCTAAATGTTTTAAAATTTTGAGGAATTTTAAGAGGTTTCTAAGAATTTTAAAAGATTTTAACAAATTTAAGCGATTTCTAAGGTTTTCGTGAAATATTAAGTGATTTCAAAAGGTTTATTCAAATTTCTAATATTCTTAATTAATTTTTAACGATTTTTAAGTGATGTTTACGAAATTCAAGAGATTTTTAGGATATTAAAAGCTTTGTAAGAGTTTTATTAGGTTTTACGGAATTTGAAATATTATCCTGAAATTTTAAGGAATTTTATGTGATTTCTAATAATTTTAAGTGATTTCGTTGAGTGATTTTTTTGATATTTAAATGATTTTGTGAGAATTTTAAAGGATTTCATGGAATTGGATAAGATTTCTATGTAATATTTTTAAGGGATATAAAAGATATAAAGATATTTTAAATGTTACCGTAAAGTTTCTAAAAATTTTTTGAGAATTTTAAGAGATTCTAAAGTTTTTCATGGATTTTCAAAAGGTTTCTAGGAATTTTTAGAGATTTTTATGAATTTTAACGTGGATTTCAGAAGATTTATGAGTTTGAAAATTTTTCTGGAATTTGTAAGGGTTTCGTGTATTTTGAAGATATTTCTAACTCTTTAAATGGATTTAAAGGATATAAAAGGAATTTGAATTGTTATCATTGAATTTAAAAGAATCTCAAGAAGTTTCGTTCTTGTATATATATATATATATATATATATATAACAATTGATAAAGACTACTTTCAGATACTCTATTATTGACCTTGAAATATCACCGAGAAAACTTCAATGTCAATGGAAATTTTCCGCCTAGCGTGTAATCAATTAACAAAGTTCGAGTAAAATAGACACCAAGCAATTAAATGGCAATAAAGTTGGCATGTGTTTGGTAAACAAGATATAGAATTCACATCTATCGCTTCATTAATGTCAGACACTGTACGCGCCGCACGCTGCACTGTCTGCAAATCTGAACTCTAAGTTTGTATTCCCGAGATGTAGATAAACGATTCGATGTTTGTCGACGATAATCGAATTGAATGATCGAGATTGGCTGAAGAGGATACGAGGCGCACTCGTACCTTCACGGAATCGTTCGATCCACGATATCATCCTCAGAGAATTCTTATCAAACAACGTGAGGGAATTCCTACGCGTTAACCCATTAGCGCCCACGAGATCGTGTCTCTGGTTTTGTTTCGACGTCTTTACACAATCAGATTCAGGCCAATCTCAAGTGTACAATCGGCAAAAGAAAATAAAGACATTTCTCTAGCTAAAAATACTTATCATTGAGAATAAAATCGTTCAAAGTATTTCGCATCAACAGTATCAACAATGACCTGGCGTCTTTTTGAATTAAGGTGGTACTAGAGAAGTAATGTACGATTTTGTGAATAGCGAGTTGTTCATTGGTTGCAAACGTGCACCAGGACTCATTATTTCCAGATTAAAGTGGTTTCTTGCACATATATGTGCAGCCTTTATAAAGGTTCATTCACACGTACGCAGGTGATAAATGGAGTAGAACAGTAGCCAAAGGGATAATTGGAAACGATAAGGGTGCACGACTACTTCAAAAGAGTCTTTTCAGAGGCTATTATTATAGAGTTCACGTCTAAACTAGAGACGTGACCAACTTTCCACACCATACACCTTTTTCTCAGTTAAGGAAAACGAAAACAAGCAATTTAGTATTTCTCTTTATCGAATTAATTAGGAAACACAATTTGAAAAATGAAAACTACTCTTCTGATAAACTAGTGAATAATCTGGATGGTCGAGAAATTTTACACTGAGAAGTGCTGACGGTTTGGAATGGTAAATAAAAAATGTTGACAACGCACTCGCTTGGCAATAAACGCTTTCTTGAACTGGGCGCGGCATAAAGACGCTAATCGTCGCAGCGATGTAATTCGCTCACAACAACCGTTCTTCTTTGTTTGGTGAATACGCCGGTAAGGTAATGAAACGACGTTACAGGCTTGCAGCCCGAGGGGACGGTAGCAGATCAGCCAAGCTAAAAGAACATGTAAAAAATGAAAGCGGAAAGGGCGAGAGAGAAGTAGGCAACTAGCAAGCACGATTTCTTTCCACAGGGCAAAAATTTCTTCCAACTTGTAACTTGTAAGCCTAGGATCTAAGCCAGGAATCCCAGCTTGAAGAAATCACCAATGGGAAACGGAGTCTTGGATGATCAGAAAATTGTAGCGGCGGTGGCTTTGATATTGCTCAATTAACGCGCAAATAACGGGATTATAACTGCAGAGTAAATAACACAGACGCTTAACATACTCCTTATAATTTATGGAGATCAACTGCATTCAGGAGTTAATCAAATGAATTTTAAATAAACGGCTGATGATATTCAAGATAAAATTGTAATTTCTTTCCGTTTCAGAGTACTTTCAATGATGCTTGACTTCCTCCCGCATTGCATCAAGTATAATGAATGAAATAGTCATTTTTTTGCAGCAAATTGAAACTGATAAATGCACCCTCTTCTTTGCACCACATGCTTCTTCAGGAAATCAATTTTTCAGTCCCGATCGCCCTGGGGTGTCCTTATATCCAATGCTGTCTGACCATAATTTCATTTCGCAATGTCGATAACTGATAGTGCCATTATCGACATATAATTATCAAATCGGCGAGTAACGGACTGAAAGGCGTTCGTCGATTTCGTAATCAACGTCAAGTACGGTGAGTAGATTAACGTCAAATGCTATTGAAGAGCAATGGCAGTAGTGATTGGGATTCGAGATCAAATTGCCCGGGGCCTTGACTAGAAACGACCAGGGGTGCGCAAACTGTAAAATGAACGTTCTTCTGATTCCTCCCCATTTTCCACAACATCTCTGGATCATTTCGCATAGAATTGAAAATATTTTAGTGCTTCAGACACAGCCAGCCTGAGCTTTATATGATTTTTGCTAATATTTTAAAAACGTATGCACTCTCTGGTATTTTGCGCACCCCTGACAAAGAGGAAGGTCCTCGTTATTGTAGCTTCGTATTCATAACGTCTGGAATTAGCCTGCCCTGCCCGGAGCGCGATTCAAGAGCAACTGATGTATGCAAATTAAGCATGTCGTGTACAGTGTGGTGATGGGATGTGCATTGATTCTGTCTTCAAGTAACATGTTCGTACCTGCGATCTGAATACGATATGAGACATTAACAATTATTTATATGCTTGGAATTACATAATCCCTCACCCCTCAGGGTCAATAAAAATTCCATTACTTGTATATCCAAACCAAAAACGTTATTTTAAATATTTTAATGATAATGAAGCACTTATGTCCTCTCGTCGCTCCTCCGACTCTAGAGCCCTCTTCTTCATGGTCTTTAGTGTTGTATTACAATAACGCGTGCGGTGATTGCAGATCGGGGTTAAAGGTCGAGTTATGGCCAGCAGACCCTTTAGCGCTGCAACATCTTGCGGGCGGTAGTTGATTGGTCATACGATACACGTCCCGATTTGTAGTGGTCGATCGGGTCGAACCGGAAGTGCCGTTTTACCGCCGAAACCCGATTCGAAAACTGTACAGTGCAATTCGAGATGGTCTGACGTCTTCTTCGACCCTCTACTTACTACCCTACTTTCACCTCTATCAAGTTCGATCTAGATCAAGGAAAATATCAGAAACTGTCAGAAATCTTGTCAGAAGTGATGAAATCTGCCAGTTAAGTTGGCGAAAATGTATTCAAAGAATAAACAGCTTTCAAATAATTGTTTCAACAACAATTTTAGAAGAATTGCGGATTTTCTAGAGCTTTCCATTAGGGCTCTAACAATGACAGAGGAAATCATCAATGAGAAACCCGCACATGTCTCTTTCGCATTCTCTTTTCTTTAACTCCTTAAGGGGGAAGAAGAATGTCACTCGTGCTTTTATGAAAGACCTTGCTGTACTTGGAATGACATCTCTCATCACAACTCTCTTCACACTCCCAAGAATGATAAACTAATCATCATCAGACATGTATAGCTATTTCATTCAACAATTAATATCCTAAGATTATAAACCATCAGCACGGAAAACGAAATGTTCTTGGATCAAGCAAATAATCCAAGAACATACTTGATCCAAGGAAATTGTACTTGGTTCCAATAAACTGAACCTGGTTCAAGTCAATAACAGAAATTATATAGTTCAGTAGGAGCCTTTCTTTACTGATTTTTTAAACTGAGCAACTGGATCCACTGATTAATGAACAATAGAGATGAAGTGATATCAGAATTTTCTCCGACATAAGAAATGAATGATACTTGAGATGTGCAACTACATAATGGGTGCCCCTGCAATAGAGCACCAGTTTAATGATTTACTCGACCTGTACTCGACTTTGCAAGTCTCTTCTGTACTGGTTCAAGGGGTCCATTCGTACTCGGCCTCAGTTTAATAATCAATAATTTTCCTACACAGTTGAGTCTAGGCCCGAGGGCTGCACGTGTGCGGACCGTGCCGCGATCGTGCCGGTCCAGAAAAACATTTGTCCGCGCATACACTCCTTCCCTGCTGATCCAAGAGGCAACAGTTCCTCTGTTAAGGCCCCTCTTGAAACCCCATGTTTTATTGGTGTCGTTTTATTTGACAAACGGCGAAGAGGTGTACGCATTTCCTTCGGGAATCTCAGTTCTTGCCCCTTTCGACGAATGCTCCACATTTTTCCAATCGCATTTCATTTAAAAGGACTCATCGTAATACGAGAGTCTTATGAGTGATTATTTGTTCACCAGATTTCAATATCAGGGTGTTTACTACATTTTTCCCACAAAATTCCCGGATAATTCTCGCAATTTTTTCTGATTATAAATATAAGGTCCCTCTTACGATAGAATTTATATACAATACATATAGTGGGTTGTGATATGCGTAATTTGATCCATTGAAATATTACAATTTTAATTAAATCAAACTACTGTGCCTTCAGCTCGATTAAGTTCCCAAATTATGCCTTCAGAACCAAATTTTCAGGAGATTTAGTTTGATGCGGACACAAGTTTCCAATTTCTTACTCAGGGTGTCTTGATCGTATAAAGATCAAGAACTATTGAGGATTTTTGAAGATTGAAAGTCGCAACATTGTTCCTTGGATGCATTTAACGATCCTTGCGAATGTCCTCTTTGCAGACTTTCGTTTGGCGAACAATGTAGCTACATCTTTTTTGTCCGGACGATTAATATCATCCTCACCTCTGGTCCTTTGGCCTTGCTCACTACAGCGTATTTATGTCGTTTAACTCCCGCCACTGTAGGCAGTGCGACATAAATTAAGTCGAACGGCTGAGCAAACCAGCATTGTCCGCCGGCAGTGACGAGAATTATGTGCACAGCGCGCGAAGAATTAACCGTGGACAAGAAGCGCACAAGAAAGCAAAAGCGCAAGCGTAAGCGTAAGCATAAGCATAAGCATAAGCATAAGCGTAAGAGCGTAATTTCCACTCTGGCCCTGGGCCACCATGTGAGAATTGTACTACACATGTACTTTTGTATGCAAGATGTGCATAAAACGGTTGTCCTTTCAGGATTACGAGTTCCTCCGGCTTGCCTTAAGTTAGGTTCTAGACACTGTCAAACACGCCTTATATATTACAGAATGTCATAAAACAGTTATGCTTGTCCAGCTTGTCATAGGCACTGGAAAAGGATTCGCGATCCTAAAGATTTTGTTCGAAAAATGGTTTTCATTTGCAGAGCCATAACGAATGATCCATACCCTGTAATATATTTTCAAGTTTTACTGCTGTCGCATGTAACCCATGTAATTGCGAATAAAATTCCAGTGTTGTGTATATACGACTTCAACTATGATTTCATAAATCCTCATCATCTCTCTCACTGTCCCTATATCTTCTTGATAAATTCTCCTTCCTCTCGCAAAGACAGATTAACTTTTAAACCAAGGGTGTGACTTAACATTTCAGAATTTACGTTCACTCATTTAAATGAGTAAATTGCAAGAAAAGAATGAAATTGTTGATTTACAATAGACCATTTTAATTTGCAAATGCATAATTAGTCTATGTAGAATATTAAGTGATGCATATATATTAAGTGATGCATATTCATTAATTTGCATATTTCGAATTAACGGAATTTATTAGGAAGCTCCAGACATCTGTTTACGCACTTCAGATCAATATTATCCCAAGAGTAAATTGAAAATTCATGAGCTCGAATTTATGGGTTCTGTAATTGGTTTACGTACATACTTCGAATTAAAACCACATTAACATATAAATTTCTTCCCAACATGCAGGATACTTTATACCACATATACATGAAGGATATTCCATTACACCTGCGAATCGATCGTTTCATTTTATTGGAATCAATTGACATGCAATAAGAATTCTGGGGTAAACGCAGAAGTTGCAAGAAGCGCGAACCGTGAAAATAAGTGAGATACGTAAGCATGTATTTTATACATATAACCCATACGGCCATAGGTTTCTCTGCGGTCAAAGAATAAATCGATACTTCGTCTCGATACATGTATATTGTATATATAATATATATCTATATCTATCTACATGGCAATTTCAAAGTAATTCAAACCACAGAACATGATACGTCGTTATACAGCGATGACAGCAAAAGAGAGTGGCCGTAGGCCAGAAACAGCCAATCTCGAGAAAATGTGAAATATATTCCCGCATTATGATAATTAGGTTACATCGTAATTGAGACCTATCAATTTCAATTCGGTATACGAGCAAAAATAGGAATGTTACGCATAGTATAAAGAGAGCAAGTTTTAATAATGTTAAATAGAAATCCTGTGCAATTTTCTTCGTATGTGAATTAGAAAATTGTAAATTAAGCGTTAATGGGAAAATCTACGACACTATTGTAAAAATCGCTGATTCACTATGAATTTATATAGATTAATAGCCAAGTATTTCATGGTGTACCTTCAGGGCGTGGCAACTAAACGGTTTGAAAATGGAAAACGAACGATGAGCTGATTGACGAGCATGAAGAACAAATTCTCTGATATTTCAAAGATGCTGCAGGTATACAGTTAAGTATATATACAACACAAGAGGAAAACCTCTCAAAATAGTCATTAAGGAAGATAATTAGGCTGGAAAAGAGATCTTCAGATCAATACAGCAATTCATTTCCTCCTTATTATATATAATATCAATTTCTGAGTCATTAAAAATATTTCAAATCATCTTCACAAACGATACCGATACCGAAATGCTCATTTAAGAGACAAATTAAAAGAAATCATCTCCAATCAACTTCAATTATCTCCAACTTTCCATAGAATTCAGTATGTATACAAATAATAATTTTCAATGTCCTGAAATCTGGTTTGAATTTGCATAAAGTCTGATAAAACCTATAATTAATTGCATCAAGATAAACACCGAGATTTTACATATATGGGGGCTTGAAAGTAAATAATGTCTTGCAATTGGATCGTTGAGTTATAATATGCATGGTGTTTTCTCGCGATAACTAAAACTGAGGATTAAAAAAGGCAGAAGAGGAGAAACGTGGTGGATTTTGTGAAATCAATCTCTGCTTGATTATATATAACGTTTCCAATAAGATGAGAGCTGGATTCATCTTTTAGGTATTCATTCGGACTGATAAAATCAAGGACTTCAACTTGACCGTCATTGTTCGACTCTATCTGCGGCTTTTGTTCCTCTTTTAGGTGATGTGCAACACCGGTATCATTGTGTTGGATCGTAGAGCATCGCACCGGATGTACCAATGAACCACGCAGTGAGAGTCAACGAGACACTTCCGGGGCCCTTCAGTGCAGAATATTACATTGATAACAGAAATTGCCTTCCAAGAACGGTGACACCATCGAAAGACTTTTGCGAGACGCAGAAGTAACAAGTAGATATATCCTTGAGATATTTTCAATCTGATTTTGCACATTCATCATTTGTAAAGTTAAGTAGTGACCAATTAAACGTTGTTTACCTTGCACTCGTATTAAAGAAATGAAACCTGTTTCCGGTGTTCCATCATGTAATTAATTCAAAATTATCTTGGTCCTTGGGGCAATATGCATATTCATAAATATAAATACTAAATACAAATACAAACAGGCAGATGTCCGCCCACGTGGTTCTGAATAGAATCATTCATGTCCAAACGTTCTGTCACTTGAGATAACAGGAGCGTAAAAAAGTGTCTTTCGTATCGCTAATGTCTCGTTTCCGGAATAATTTAGTTACTAGTCGATATAGATTAATTCATCTCAAAGAACCATTTCACTATGTCTAACACTGAAATGGTTCACACATATAGCTCTTTAGGATGTCACTCAGAGCCCTTAGAAATTTTCAAGTACACCATTAATCTACATGACTATACCCTCTATAGATGGAATTATTTACGATGAATTATAGATATGAGAATCTTATAAAATGATAAGTTTATAAATGAAAATCCTGTCTTAAAAAAGTGCTGTTATATGGGAGCTGGTGATTTTTTGCGGGAAGTTCTACGAAATTCTATGAAATTTTAAGGGATTTGATAAGATTTTCAAGAATTTTTAAGTATTTACTTCATAGAATTTTGAGTAACTTTAAGAGATTTCATGAAAGTTCATGAGGTTTTGAGTAATTTTAAGTAGTTTTATGGAATATCATGGAATGCTATGTAGTTTTACGAAATTTGAATGAATTTCATCAAATTTTAAAGCATATATGCTTCAATATTTAACATATGTTAAAGGAATTTAAAGCATTATTATGAAAATTATATAGATCTCTGAAATTATATATTACACGTACATAATGAAAATTTTTGCCCCATCAAGCGAAATAAAGTGCAACACAAGAAATGTATATAGAAAATTGTAAGTGAAAAACATAAGGTTGCTCATTACGCGACTGAACATTAATTATAACACCACAAGCGCGTAAATGTCGCTCCCATAAATCGCAAATGTTATTAAAAGCTTGGTCCATCGCATCTGTAAGCCGCAAAACTGCGAAGCGGTTTTCGTTAAGACGAGCGCGTTCTCATCAAGGACGAGGGCACTTGATGGCTTCTCGTTATAAATCTAGCGGACTTAACGACGAGCAAGAAGGGGTGTGCACTGTTTCTCTTACATGCGGGACACGTTTAATGTTCGCGTACAAAGTGCAGGTACTCTGCATTATTATTCTGCAACTTTCTTACAAAGTGAAGCATACTCTGTATAACATGAAAATATGTTCACGTGTTAATTGTATATCGAAAAAGAAGCAGCATCAGGTGATGCATACAAATTACTTGGAAGTAAAAAGTATTAAAAGATGTAAAAAGTATTAAAACAGGAACTTTTTAAATCTAAACTGGTATAACAGTGAAACTGGAAACTGATAAAATATTTTATATATTCCCCTGACTCGAAGGAATACTGAAAATTGCTTCCCATCTCCAGAGGGATATATAAGCTGATTTCATTGTTCGAATGCGAATAAATTTTTCTCAACATCTGTTCCTATGGAACGGCATGCATACTGATATTCTTGAGCTGGCAAAGTATCACCGGTGAATACTTTGTGTTTTATGAGCTGTGCTTCTTGCACATGCTGTAAAGTACTTCGAATGCATTATCTTCACGTCCCTTGAGCGTGACGGATTCTATCAGTGCGTTTTCTTCCCTGATGCTTGAGCGCAGACGATACACACTCTCTTGGAAGCCAGAGTCCTCTCTTTTTTGCCTTAACTTAATCGGGAGTGCGCTTAAGTGGACAACAGAGCCCCCTAAGAATTTTAACGGGTCAATTTTCTAACGGAGAGTAACCAGGCGTTCATGACAAAAAATACAAAAAATCAATTCTCAATTATTTTAAACGAGTTGCTAACATTCAGTAATAATACATGCTGCACATTCAGTAATTGCCAGCATATTCAGAGAGTAAACATTAATCGGGGATCAGAGAGTAAACATTTGTTGGAGTTTACTGAGTCTTTAAAAAAATGGTATTAGTCTGTCAGATAAAAGTTAAAAACGCAGGCTAGCTCGGGGAATACAGATAAGGACAAAGTAACATAAGGAGTGTTTCTCGGAAGATGTTTCGCGTGTCTGTGGGTTACCGTGTTTTCGAGCTGCACGGAGAGGCGGAGCGAAGTTCGCCCGAAGTAAATCGTGTGGCGATGTAAGATAAAGACAAGGAAAAGGAGAACACACATGAGGGCGAATCCTCGATGACGACGAGGAGAACGAAGACGAAGAAGAAGGCCAGGACGCATTGAAACGCGTCATTCGATCCTGAGGCCGGTGTCAGGTGCAAACCAGTTTCGGTGCAACTACGACACGAATCGTAGGGCGGATCCACGATCAGCGAAACACGCACATATGGGTACAGTTTGCGACATTAATTCAGAATAAAATGTCCAACTTAAACCTCGCTTGGCGCAGAAACTCTATCCGAATTTATATGCATCGTAGAAACCAAGATACGTGTAGAGTCGAGGAAAAGTGAGACTCCGAGATAAAACGTGCAATTTCAATTTCATTTGAATCACATTTTTAATGAAAGATAATTTAATATTAATGATTTTGTGCAACATCATTTTTATAACAAGAAAACGATTAATTCAACAAGCTGAACTAAAATATGTATGTAGTATAAATTGGAACGACTGCCAGCCAATTGAGGAGCGCTGTGCGTTAAATACTTCAATTCGTGTGATCCCAATCGGGTCAGTTCAATTAGAGGATCGATCACCAAGCTAATGAACACAATAAAGAAGCGGTCCAAAGATACGAATCGCGTTCGTAACACACCGCACAGAATGATGAATATTAATGTTCAGCAGGGACGTAGCTAATATTTTCATACTCTGATTAAATTCGAATCGACCGTATTTTGTTTTGATTAAGTCTAAAATGTGATAGGTTTATTTAAAACTACAGAAATAACAAAAGCGAAATTCTGAAGAGTCGCTTCTCTCCGGAACCATTCAAGGATGAAATGAAATACTTTGTAACCTGAAGGAGAAAAAAAACCCGAAACTATTCACGAGTCACGGTTCCGTGCTTTTTACATCCCTGTGACCCGGAAGGCAAAACTGCAATGTTTCTCTATTCACTCTATTGTTGCATGACGAACCATTGCCATAACTGTCGAGTAACATTTCCCCGCATATCATTCAGGATTTTTTATATAAAATAGAGAATCAGTAAAGTCAGTAGAATCAGAATCAGAATTTCCCAAAAGAGGATGATTAATTCATGGAGTTTTTTTTCGCGTATTACCAAGAACAGCGGGTTACAAATATATCCAAATGACACTTGTCTCTTTCAGCACACACTTCATAAAGATGTCAACTCTCCTAATGGCGAGTGAAGGTCAATTAGAATCAGCAAAGCGTCGCATTATGCTGGAATTTGAAAGGCCCAAAAAGTCCCGCTGGCCAACTTTTAGTGTCGGAAAGAAATATACGACCCAATAAAATCATTTAACACCATTTCGAAAAATATTTTACATAATGAATCATTTATCCTTATATATTTATGCTGGAGAGTTGGACATTCAGGAAATAGTATCTTCATATTCGTCTTGCTTAAATTTAACAACTTGCATGTTTAACATATATAGACATCTATCTAGATTATCATCTTTTTCATCTGTTGGACATCTAGATATTCGGATATAACATCTGATATATCTAATATCCCTGATATCTCACTATTTTAGACAAAAACCTTTGAAAATTCTACTACAATCTTTTTATGTAAAATTAAAAGACGGAATTTTAAAGTTACATATCCAATTCCTCGTTTTACACAAAAAGTAATAAACTTATCGATTTTTTCACTCTGTATGCAAATTTCTACTTAAAAATTGAACAACGATACAGAAATAAAAAATATCTAGTTGTAATATTTGTTGAGTAAAATGAGGAAATAGAATTTTCAGATTAGAACTAGAATTGCCCTTAAATTTATTGGGTTGAAGTTTCAAACGTCTAGTCTGACGATTTTTTTACATACTCCAAATTTCTATTTATTTACTAGGAGCAATTTTAGAGAATTTAGAGGAATTTGCTAAAGATTTTAAATAATACTAAGGAATTTCAAGAGATTTTATAAGATTTCAAAAATTATAAAACGATTTCAAGAGATTTCAGGAGATTTTAATGAACTTCAAGAAATTTGTATATATTTTAAACAATTTCAGGCAATTTTAAGGGATTTTAAGTGATTTCATTTGATTTACTCTACATTAGAATAAATACTTTAAAATTTCTTAAAATCACTTAAAATGTTCGAAATCTTTTGAAAATTTTTAAACACTCTTGAATTCTCTTGAAATCCATAGGAATTCCTTGCAATGAAAAAAAAAATTAAAATAATAACTAAAATCTCCTGAAATCCTTTGAAATTCCTGAAAATAACTTAAAATCTGATCAAATCTTTTAAGATGTCTTAAAATCTTGTAAAATCTATAGAAATTTCTAAAAATCTGTGAAATATTCTTTTTTATAACTCTTTCAAACTTTTATAAAAAAAAAACCCTTGAAATCTTGTGAAAACTCTTAAAAATTCTTAAACTGTTTTGAATTCTTTTAAAAATCCTTTGACGTTTTTTAAGATATATCTTGAAATCCTCTAAAATGAAAATTTAAAATTTTGAATTTAAATTTAAAATAAATAAAGAAATTTCTACTATTAAATTTAATTTCTATTAGTAAATAAAAAAATAATAATATGATTTTGGGAACATTTTTGATATTTTTAATCCAAAAAGTGCAAAAATAAAATAAAATAAAAATTTTCGTCAAACTATACGTCTGAAACTTCAATCCAATCTTAAATTTCACTTTAAAATCTTTTCTTTTTCTTTCTTTAAACTAGAAAAAAGGTGTTTTCCTCAATAATTAACAATGTTGATCGTCACCACAGGTGTCGTGTAAATGCGCTATTTTTTCCCCAGCAATCTCGCGTTTTCTTATAATTTCCACGAGAGTTTCGCTGATAAATTCTTGGTAATTGCCCCGAACCGTCCCCGGAATCGAGGTAATTACCGTGAGCGCCACGAGCGCCCAGACAAAAAACTTGTCCCGCTCCTGGCATGGTGTTCCTCTCCTTGTGACGGTTTTCGTTCGCGTGACTGTAGATTACAGTATATGTAAGAAGGCTGCCGGGTAATTCAAGGTAATAAGCGTTTAGAGACCAAGAAAAGGTCCTTTCCTTCTCCTCCATATTTTCTACCCCATCCCATCTCCCTTCACCCCTTCTGCTCCCTTTTTTCACTCCCTTTTTTTCCTCATGTGTATATACCAGTCATTTTACATTTCTTTTGCAGTTTCGCTGAGAATCGTGTTCACTTTACTCTACTGGCAACGACCTTTCCCTTCTCCATCCAACCGCATCTTGTTTGACGCTTGGCAACTCTTTGCTTCCTTCGTTCATTAGTTTTGATTATTTTCATTTTCATTACCAAGGAAGAACCGAAGAAGCCACGTAATTTATCCCCGAGGAGTGACATTTACTGGCCCTGCGTATATGCGCTCGTGCGAAACACTTCAGTTTATGACTTCACCTTCTTACAACGTATCCCCTGATGAGAAATACGGGTAACGAGTTGTTACATGCAGTACAGGTAGATTAGTAGCTTTTATTTTCAGGAGATAGCTAATTGGATATGTTACGGTTATTATGAATGCATTCAACTAAAAAGAGTTGAAATTTATACCCTGGGGAGTAGAGCCAGATGGAAACGTTTTTCTAATTTCCGCTTATGCATCTGAATTATACTTATTCGATTTCAATTACTTTTGTATCATTTCCTGAAAAGATATACAATTTCGCGTGTCATTAATTTTAAACATTTTTTGTTATTGTCATGCAAATACCATTTGATTCAATATTCCTTGCTACTCTTTTAAAAGGCATATGATGTCCCCATTCCTTAATCCATACTCCAAACGAATTTCAAATAAACGAAGATTAATTGCTGTATTTTGTCAATCAGGCACTGCTGTCAATCTCGCTGTTTCCTTCATTTTAATGTGAGTCAGGTTTTGTCTACCGAAAATCCTCGTCTGCTGTTTTAATACGACACTAAAGTACAAGCTACTGTACAAATATTCATCGCGTATTCTCGAAGAACTGGCTTCTTCTTCATCACTGACAAACGTGAAGTTCATGCTCGATTTCGGTTTATGCCTTTCATATGTGTTCAATGTTTATACACACATTAACAGAAACTTGAGCTTGTCATCGTATGTTAAGACTCAAATTACGTCAATCTCACAGTTTGACAATTTCAATCTCTGATCATCATAAAGGTGGTTTTCTTCTGTCTTTTTTCTTTTAGATCGAGGATGCATAGCATTAAAAAGTATATAATACACAAGGTATACTGACGTCTTTCAGTGTCAATTCCTTAGAAGCGGAAAAAGATCAGTTCGTTGTGGCACTGGCTGTTTGATCCACTTAAGCTTTTTTTGCCAATCACGACCTACTTGAGCGCAAGCATCAGACGGACGTCAAACCTGATTTGCCTTAAGCTCCGTTTCACAGGTCAGTCTTAATCCGCGCGTGGGTTTTCGAAGTCGAGACACCTTTAAGTTTAACTTACGAGTGCGCAAGGTCTTGACAGGGGATTGTCGCGTGTAATCTCGCCATAAACGGACGTGTCATGTCTTTTGGCAGCAGGTGTATTGTGGGCGCCTCTCGACTCGAACGTGATTCGAATTCGGTGATGTCCCTCTTCTGGGAAGCTGTGCACTCAAAGTATTATTCTGCTCGTGTATAATGACACATGCGAATACGCGCACGTACTCACAGACGGCGGATGTACCCGATCCGAAAAAATATTACCGCAACAGCTTGTTTGAGTGTCTCGTCAAGAAGCCTACAATATTCTTGTATTGACGTCAACCGAAAAAGAATATGAGTTTAGTACCTGTATTTTTTCAAGTAATCCACTTCGAGGGAAGAATATTATCAACATTGTTCCATTTTTTGGAAAGAATTGATTCTTAGATTGATCAGATTTACGATGCTTTGAAGAAGCAAACATTTCTGTAAAGAAGATGAAAAATATTTGAAAAGAGAAATATTATAGAACCCGAGGAGCTGCTTACTTATCATCTTTGATGAAAAAGCATTTACAGTAAACAAGTTTTTGCTAAAGTCTATTTCATAATTTGTCACTGCAGCCAGGCGAATAAATAGTGGGTAAAATATATCTTCTATCTCTGTAAGAAACTATTACCTGCATGATGACACACTTTTATGTTGAAAGAAGATATATCCAGATAATAAATCGAAAGGTTTATTTTAGTACTGCTCAATACTGGCTTTTTCCTTCAAGAAAGTTTTCAAAATTTCCAAGAACCTTATTCAACTTTTGAAAAAGAAAATGAATCTACTAAAAGCTTATTTCGCCTTAAATGCAGCACAGCAGAAAATTAAGACATAAAATGCTGTGGTACTGGCGATAATATTTCATGGCTTCATGCCGGTGACCCAGCTGATAAATTTTGCGATGTTTACGACGGAGATAAACTGACAAGTGTATCCGAATACAATGGGCGTTCCTAGGAAAATTTATTGTTAATTATTTTCATATCCGATCCCCCTCTCGCGTGAAATGAACGACCCTTCTCGTAATTAAATGCACAAATACGGGAAAGTGCAACACAGAATCCAAACAGAGATTTTCTGGCAAGATTTCTATGCGATATGTAAACACGTTGTCATCATTAATCACGAGAAATATACTGCACAGCGTAATATTAGAGATGGGCTGGATAAACTTTCTTATACCACAAGAAGGAGTAAATAAAATTTGGATAAAAAAAAAGTCTTTAATGAGAAATGAATTTCAATTAAGTTTCGATATGGCCTTCAGTTAAAAATGAAAAAAAGATTGAATTGAACTTAATAAGGAGCTTAATTCGGCAGCATGAGTGTTCAAATTGCAAGCAAATTACTCGTGTAAATAAAAATAATTAGAAGCTGAAGAGAGGCTGGAGAAGTAGAAGGACGGATTTGTTGGTCGTTATTATATTAATCTTGAGACTGACAGCTTAATAAGAATGAGTCTACGTCTACCGTTAGGAAGCTCGAACTAGAGTGAGTGAAAAAGGTTAAAAAGAGAGAGCAGACCAATAAAAAATACATAAGACCAATATAAAATATACATAGTCTAAGTGAGGCGTCAAATTTAGGTTCTCTGAGATGTCACTCAAAGTCGATTTCACCTTTCCAAACCGCGCGCCAAAGAGTAATTAATATACGTCAAAAGTCTAACATATACAATGATACAGTAACTAATGATTGAAATTTAGCGGAAAAAAACGTTTCGCTAAGTGATTCAGTTGTTAAAAGTTTGGCAATGAAAAGGTTGAATTACACGGAGCCACCAAAGATGGTAATAAGATTCGCCCGCATCCGACATTCGAGATACTCTCCTGGACCCGCCTTGTCCGCTCTTCATCGAATATGCCCAAGTATGGATTGAATCATCTTTTAGACCAGCTGGCCCTTCTTTTCTTCCTCCCTAATTCCCTTCCCTTCACCCCAATATAAGATTAAGTTCTGACCCTGTGCCAAAAAGAAGTAAACCCTTTCCTTCTTCCTTCTATCCTGCCATTCACTGAAGACTACATGACTATGGCATTGTGCACCTGTGTGTACATCAAGTATAAAAGGATTCACCTCCTGACCAATCAAATTCTGCGAAATTTCGAAACACACGTGCTTTGCCCCTTTTTTTACCCTCTGACGTTTTTGGAAGATGCGAAAAAAATTCCATTCAGATTTTATTGAAGTATAATTGCGAGTTCAGCTGTTTTTGATGATCGTTCAAGTTTTCTCTTTAATTAGATGTTAATTGTATGAAATTATTAGAGAAGGAGAATGTCTCGATTTTCCGTAATTTAGAGAACATATTATGCGGATTGATTTACATTTTCGATCTTCTACATGGAACTTGGTCTCTACCTGCAGTGATCTCGCCGCGTTTACAAGATATATACGGACCGTTCCTTAAGTGAAGTTATTTGCATTTACACGATATTCTCGTTGGGAGTCTTAGCCGTCAGGGTTGAAATGAAGGGTAACCGAAGTGATTTTAACTTCGAAATACGCACATGAACATGAAATTTGCCGTGGATGGACTTGCCGCCAATTATTTAAGCCAATTTAAATTTAAATTTAAAAAGCCTAATATTATTTTTCGTAAAAGGCAAAGACAAGCTTCGTGATAGGAAGACTTGTAAAATATTGTCACACCACTACAATTTGACCTTTTCGGTGGAATGTGTTTTATTTACTTAGGAATCGGGTGGCGAGTCTCTTACGAAAACCTCTTGAGAAAATATTATTCCTGACGTGTAGACGCCTAGAAAAGCAGAGTTAATGGCTCAGCATCTCACGTGGTCCAATTATTATTTTTTTTTCAACATGCCTACCTGTAGCTAACACGCCTCTGACCGTTTCTTTCGAGTTTGAAGGATCTCTGAGATGATCCTCCACCTTAGAGGCTGTACAGGTGGATAACTCGAAGACGGATGACTGGAGGCAATCAGTCAATCACAAACACCGCAAATGGTTTACAGAGATAATAAAACACATCGGTATATTATATAAAGGAGACTCGAAAGCCTCCTTCAAAGATTTAAATCCCAAGAGGAAATAAAACTTGTCACTTTCAAATTTCATGAAGAACAAAATGTTGAAAAATTGTAACAAAGCTGCTATTAAGTAAAATTGGCTTCTTTACATACAGAAACAGTTTATGAAATTGGATCCTCAATTTGTAACATGAAACGTTGAAGCTTATAACGTTTATAGTTTTAATTTGCAAGTGAAATTGCGGGAAAAATATTACATACATTCGTTAGTGAATTTTGTGAATGGAAAGAGGACGAAAAAAGCTTGTTAATATTCATGCGAGGCGACAATTCTGCTGGCAGTATTTATATCAGCGATTTGATGTTTACACGCTCGTTTACACGATATTGTATGTACTGTGCTTGCAGCAAGGTTTTGCTTTACGTGTTTCACCACTTACAGAAATAAACACTGATCCAGTCGAAGACTTACGTCTTACATCATGGGAACCCTTTAGCTCAAGACCATATTCCTGGAATATTGAATTTTCGCACTCTTGGTGAACCTTTATGTCAAAATTTCTTTAATTGCAAAAAAGCGACAGCAGGATTCAATTTTTTCATTTCCCGGAATAAATTTTCAATAATATGTAACGCTATTTAAAATTTTCAACAATTTCGTCCAGTTATATTTTACTTTCTTAAAATCCTTTATAATTCCATAACAAAATTTTTAATCCCTTCAAATATGTAAAATTCTCTTTAAATTCTTGAAATCCTGTTGAAAATCCTTTAAATTCCATAAGAATATTTATAATTTTTTTTAATCTCTTAAACTTTACGAAAAATTCTTAAAATTCCACAAAATCTTTTAGAATTATAAAAATCTCGTGAAATCCTTTAAAAATCCACAAAATCTTTTAAAATCATAAAAATCTCTTGAAATGCTTTAAAATTCCACGAGAAACATTAAAATCACTTTAAAAATAAAAATCTCGTATAATATTTTACAAACTTCTTCAAATCCTTTACAATTCCATGAAAAAAATTTAAATCCCCTTAAATATGTAAAATTCTCTTAAAATTCTTGAAAACCTTTTGAAAATCGTTTAAATTCCACAAGAATATTTATAATTCCTTAAAATCTCTTAAAATTTACGAAAACTTATTTTAAAATTCCACGAGAAACATTAAAATCACTTTAAAAAATAAAAATCTAGTATAATAAATATCATACAAATTTCTTAAAATTCTTTACATTTCTGTGAAAAAATTTTAAATCCCTTTAAATATGTAAAATTTTTTTAAAATGCTTGAAAACATCTTGAAAATCTCTTAAATTCCACAAGAATATTTATAATTCTTTAAAATCTCTAAAAATTTACGAAAACTTTATAAAATTCCACAAACTCTTTTAAAATCATAAAAACCTCTTGAAATTCTTTAAAATTCCTCGAGGAACATTAAAATCCCTTTAAAAATCCAAAATTTCGTATAATATTATACAAATTTCTTTAAATTCTTCCAAGCTTTTTAAAATCCTTTTAAAATGAATGGCACATCAAAAGATTTTTCAGAATCGATTTTCGAGTGAACGGTCGCTCAGCCTCGAGTGATAATTGAATATAATTTTAAATCGGAGAGTTGCATATTTTTAATTTGAAATACAAAGTGCTCAAGATTGAACGATCGTTAACTACAGAAATAATTTCTCCCTCGAGTAAAAAAAATCGATAACAAATTTTCGCTCCGTTTGAAGTGACCCTGGCCGATCGTTATGCAAGCGTAACGATTGTAGCTGTTATCAAGATGTTATTACCTGTGGCTTGAAACCGGTTAAGGTAGGTGCGGTAATTATAAAGGGGCAAAGCTCCAGAGCTCATCGACGGTGATCGAGATACCCCCAGTTTATTTTGCGCACATAAAATTTCATGAAATTCTCCAGCCAGTGTAACGAGGCATTTTAAGCAGAGCATTAATAATACTTAACCAATCTTTATCTCTTTAGTCAGTTTCTACTATCTCCTATAATAATTTTACGTATTATTTGCCATCGCATGAACAAGGATAGAAAACCGAGCACGCGCTATATTTTATGAAATCTGAAGCGGCGCAGTTCCAGATTAACGTCTAATCTATTCACGATTTCCGAGAAATTCCCGCGAATATTGTTGCAATAACTTTGAATCTCTTTAGTATCTGGACTATCTCATTGATTTTGCAAAGAGGTAAAAAAGGAAGAAGATTCAAGCATGTGAATGCAGATACATAATTTCATAAATCAATTTAATAGTAAATGAAATGTTGACTTGAAACGCTATCATGTATACAAATATTTTATATATATTGAGCTTAAAAACGTATTTATAGAAATGGAAGCAAGAATCTTTCGAAATGTTTTTCTTTTCTTGTAACATAAATTATTCAAAGAAGATTCGATAAATTAATTTTTGACGCAACTCTAGTGTTAAAACTTTTTTCGAAATTCCCAGGACGGAATAATCGTCAATTAATAGCCTCTAGAATTCATGTTTGATTGAAGAGAGAATGTTTTTATCTGAGAAACACTCTTGTCGAATAATAAGCAAGAAGATTCTTGATTCGCACAAATCAGCACACAACATTCTTTTTCACTAATCTCGGAAAGCTAATTCTGACAGAGATTTTATCAAGAATTCAAAACAAGGCTGTTTTCTGACTTCAACTCGGAAATCATAGAAGCAATAAACGTTCATCATTAGGATTGCCACTATCGGCGTCTTTCTTAACGATTTTACCGAGAAAAATATTTATGCGCTGTGTTGGCCTCCGACAAACGAGCGATCATTTACTTATCTCAAGACATCGATACGCATTATCGACATGCGGTCAGATAAGCATGGAGTTATGGAGTCTCGTTGGTCCATTCAACGATAAAGAAAGAAGAAAGAAAGAAGAGAGCTGTAAGAGATAAGTCTGACATCAGATAAAGCCAGAAGAAGTTTCTGTTATAATACTTATACGCATGTTAGTCCGAAAAGTACGGATGACGCTCCCGAATAAAATAAATTCGACGAACGCATCAAAATACGAAGTTTTTTCGATCCCTTGAGATTTCGATCAGAATTTCTATTAAACTTTGTCCACGATATCCCGGACAATTTCTGCATTTTTCCCGCTTATAAATATAAAATACTTTTTATGATAATTTAAAGGATTTAAAAAGATTTCAATCAATTTTATCGAATTTCGAAAAATATCCAAGGATTTTAAATGATTTTAAAGAATAATTTTTAAAAAATCAGAAGAGTTTAAAGATTTTCAAGAACTTTTATTTTTATGGTCCTTCCTATCGAAATAACTGTTCAGTATCCGATAAAAAATATTTGAAGACATTTTATGTAAAGTTCAAGTTACAAGTTATTAAAAGATTGTGTTATTCAATTAGCAGATATCGCGTTGTATATTAATTAGCGTTTTTGCAAATTTTACAAGGCACTAAAAAATAAAAATTCTTGAAGATCGGACAAGATATCTTGATTGTATTTGGAGAATCGTTTTAACAAGCCCTCATATTTATTGTAAAGTGGGAACACACTTGGTTTTATAATTATGCTGGAATTTTTTATCCAGATAAAAAAATTTCCAGTTAAAATAAAAAAATCTTTTATATTCCGGCAATATTTTAAATGGGGTCTCTATCCAGAACTCGTTGAAAGTAAAGTAACACGCTCAAAAGACTGAACATATTAAATTTTGTTTAACGAAAAGAGAAAGGAAATTTTATGTTCCATAATGACATAAAATTAGGGAAAATTGGAATATCCATAAAAGAACTGGGTGAAAGTTTCTTAAAATCGCATTTTCAAGATTTAAAATCACCACTCGAGAAAATACTGTCTTTACTTAAAATTATCCATTTCTCGAACGTACGCTCATAAAAATCCTAAAGAAGGAAATTTTCATGGCATATTTGCTTATAAATAGGTTGGCAGTTGCAGAGTTAACGGACCATTTGAAGTCTCGCCCTAAGTATTAGCGTATTTTCTGAGATCGTATTGCTTGGGTAACTCGAGAACCCATAAGCAGCCATAAGAACCAGGGGTGCGCAAAATACCTTCAACCTTCGAAAATCGTAAATTAAATCAAAACACCCAAGAAAGATAAATCCAAAACATTTACTTTTTCGGGTTTCCAGGTTTATAAAATACTCCAGATGTACCAACTTAGCAATAATGATTACAATGAAGCAATAAAACCAGTAACAACTTTTTAAAAAGAAAAAAAAATTGTTATGGTGGTTTGAAAAGAAGAGCTTGTTGTCGATTTCTCTAAATCGACTTTTTATGTAAAATAAACGACGTATTTTGCTCGAGACGTTCTCCGGACGATTCCTATCATCTCAGTGCAATTTTATTTTATTCTCAAAAGCCATCACGTGCATTCGGCATTTATACAAGCATTGAAACAGAGGGGAATTAACTCACGAAATTAAGGCTGACTCTCGCGTGAGTGGTCTCTATAAAACGTGCGTTTCGAATGTAATGAGAAGATGTTGAAGGGAGAGAGGAAGAAGTGTCTTTTTATCTCTCATTGGCGTCCGGCGTGGTCACTCGGCGGGCTCGTTAATTAGGGATTAGCTGGTTAATTAGCATCAACGTTTTCATCCTTTCCCTGCCTCTTACCCCTTTATCCCCTCCTCATTCTCCTTCTGTTCTTTCTCTTTCTGTTGCCCTTGTCCCTTGCGTAAATTCTGTATGTAACCCAGAGTCTCTTGCCCCTCTAGAGCCTCTTTCGCGGCAACAGGTTGATCTCGTCCTTGCAAAGGCAATTTATGTTTCCGTAACCCCTTTCGTACTAACGAACCAAGCCTTTAATTTCTCGTTCTGCATTTCGTCGGTTCCGCACGAGGTTCCATTATGCGCTAATGGTGATCGTGTTTACCGTCGAGAAATTTCGAATCGAGTCAAGTCATTCCAATGACGAAAATAAAAAGCATTGTTTTGTGGTCGTAAAATAAGTTTCGAAGCGAGTGAGTAACGCGCAGTAAAAACTAATATTTAATATCTCGGAGATCTCTAAAATCTTTGCGAGTCATAACTGTGAAAAATTATCTAGTTTATAGCATCTTCCTCTTAGCACCCTCCAGAAAAAATTGTTATAATGTTCAACTCCTGCTTTTAACTCTCTCTTCAAATATAACACGATCATAAAAATTTTCGAGCATATTTCATAAGTCGAGATACATATGAAATATCCACATATGATCAATTTTTGGGGAAAAGGATCTCAAAGTAGGAGTCGAGCCCACTACTAGTCTCGCTAATTGACATTAATTTTCATGCAAGTGCTAATTGAGAGGGATACTCACTTTTTGCCGCTATCGAGAAACCTGTCGAACTCCACGGACATCTTGCAGCACAAGGCCCTCCTGTTGTGTGATGACGAACACTTGGTGTTGATCATGTGGCCGTCTGAAAGCAGGTGAGCCTCAATTAATTAAGGGGTTAATAAACATTGAGTCGCTCGGGGGCAGCACATATGTTGCTCTAATTAATTTGAGCCTCGTACCTCCGAGAGGATTACGATCTAAACTCCCGCCACCTTGGGAGAATAAAGACCTCCCGCTTATTCCAGGAGTGCAGAAACGAGGGACATTATGCAAGTTGGGTGCGAATGGTAATGAGAAGAGTTTGTAATGAAGTTGGAGGAAGAGAAGGTGGAACAAAAACCGAGTAAAATTGAATTATAAAAAGAAGTGGGAAGAGAAGGTGAGATAAATTAGTTGAGAAAGAGACAAAGAAGATGGAGGAAAGTGAGTAAAGGTGCTGGAGAAGAGGCAGGAGCTGGAGGAAAAGGTCTGGACCAAACCGGTGCAGAGCGCGTGTTGAGGTCAAATGTCGGACGAAGCCCGAGGGCTCGCGTGCGCCTCCCCTCCTTTTAACAACCATCTATCTTTCTTCTACCCTTGATGCCCAAAGCAAATTTTACTCCGCACCTTTTCCCGATTCTCCGTATTTTTATTTAATAATTTTTTTCATCTAGAATCTTTGTTATTCTGAAGCAGGTTTCGCAGTAGGAAATACTCTCCAAATAGGGGAAATATTAGAGTGATTTTTTATGAAAATAGAAGAATAGATTAGTTTTCAACTAAATCAATGAATTTTCAAATAAAAATAGTTGGAAAAAAGGAAAAGAGACAGAATAAGGAAAACACTGAAGTTGAATATCAACCTGGCTAGTTTGGTGTCTGATGACTGTAATTTTAGCGATTTTACTCTTTGCAGACTCGTTTTCGTTGCCTGCGATTTCCGAGCCTTTCTATAACACTTTCCGATGAAATATTTCTCTATTCTAAAAAGGTAAATCGACTGACCTAAAGAAACCTCTGAGAACTACATAAAATCTCTCTAAAATACCAGGAAGTACCTTAAAATTCCTACACGTTAAAAATAACGGCGAGAACAGCATCCGATAAGAAGATATTCTATTCCGTTTTACTACAGTAAATAAAAAACCTCTGTTTCTCACTCATTACTGTCACCTGTCGCGCCTGAGGATCTGCTCAGCCATGACCGATAAAATCAATGAAGAGATTTTTCGATATCAGGGCCTTGTCTTCTCAAGAGGATAGTTGGATAATATCTCGATCCTGGGTATTTAATTATTCACGTCAGACCGTTAACTGGTCGTCCAAGTACCTCTTCTGAACACAAAATTTTCAATGAGTCTCCTGGTCGTTTGGACAAACTCATATTGAGGTAAGGTCGGACCTTAATTGCAGATGGAGAGGTTCTTCTTTACGAGGAGATTATATAACTCAACTACAGCATCCTCTCTTCTCCACTTTATCGTCCGAGATTTAAAGATCCAAAAATATCTGTAAAATACTCAAAGCATGAGATTTTTGTTTCAGAATAGAAATAAATGTAGCCTTTCACAACAAATTGAAACTAAGCAGCTTCAAAGTCAAGAAAATTTAGACCAACATTAGCTTCCTTGATTCATATTGATGGTTTAATTAGGAGAGCCGGAAATAGTATTCCCAAAATCATTACCACGCAGCCCCAGAGGCTACCGATTTACTAATGTTGAGAGGCGTAAGTGAACTTTCTTTAGTGATTTACGAGCTCCTGAGCATTCTACTCGTTCCCTTTTAAACGGAATGACGGCAGAGATTTAAACAAATCTATTCGTCGGCAAATATTTCATTTTACTTTGGAAACGTTCATTAACAATGATTTTTTTTACAACATATGGTGCATCTTGAAAAATGATCAACTCCTTGATTAGAGATCGTGAAAAAGGGGAAAAAGTGATTTGTGGAGTTATTTTAGACATTATGATTTAGAGTGGAGAAAGTTTTTCATTTTATCAAGATTTTAAATTAAATTATGTCAATAATTAAGAGATGGTTTAATACTAACTTGTTTGGTTTTGAAAGTATTGATCCTCCTTATCGGTGAAGAACCATGTCTGTAATAGAAAAAAAAGATAGCTGTTATTAAAGTATGTTAACTATCGACATAAGTATAATATATTTTTGAACAGTGTAACTTTCGGTGCAATAAATAATAATCGTTTTGTAATAAAATAATCTTCACTCCATATAGCAGAACTCTATGGGAGGCACGATTTATGGCCGTTAGTTTCTTACATTTCATTTAAGATCGTGCTTGGATCGCGCCTGATTGCACGTAGGAACGTGATTGTTTACTACAAATAATCTCAGTTAAACCGCACGCAGTGCACGAGTCGTAAAGATCGTTAATTTTTCTCCTTGACATCCAGCAAAACGATCTAAAAGAATCGATGAAGTTGTAAAGTCCAAGTTCAAGCAGGGGATCTCTTATTGGAATTATTTTAGATCACATAAAATATCTTGATATATTGTTACGTATTTTAAATACAAATTTAAACCGTGAAAGGAAAAATGTAATCTTCATAATTAAATTTAAAAGAACCTGAACGATCTTCGATAAACAGGTGTATTCAAACTTTTTAGATAAGAAGAAACCATAAACTATAAACTATAAACTTTTCCAATAAAAAGTAAAAAACCAACGGAATTTAACTTTATCTTCTTAAACTAAACATATGAAATATAACGACGAGTACTTGAAGTGGAAATCGAGTAACAGAAGAAGCTGCATGAAGGATTAGCCTCTTTCTCAGATAGGTGATATATCGTTATGCGAGCCAGGTGCAGGCACCTGTATTTTATACATGCGATTTAATTGCGGAAGGCTTTCTGAAAGTAAGGTTTATAAAGTACTTAAGATCCCGACGAGGATGTCGTGAAAAAAGCTCGACAGTTCCGACGTTGAACTTCCGGCGAGAAAATATTTAAAAAAAGCAATAAAAAATTTTAAAAAGCAAGCAAAGAAAGAGTGCAGCGAGTTGACACGAAGTCTGCTATCTGCGACGAAACAAAGAGCTCGAAATGACGGTGAAAGAGAGTGAGAGGGCAGAGTGAAGATAATCCGAGAAGGACTCATCAGCGTTCACAGAAAGAAAACTAATCCGCTAACGAGCCAACAGGCAAAAAATAGTGACATTTGTGACGTCAGCTGCTGGCACTGAGAGTCGCGTTACATTGACATAATAAATTATATTAAGTCGTCCCTTGCATCATGTCTGATGAAGTGATGATGAATGGAATTCATAAGTTTCTAGATAGTTTGGTTTTTATAACTGTTACAATCAAACAAGAAATTTTTCCAAGCTGACAATAAAATTAATTATTTTCAGCTCTTACCTATCATGCAGGTGTGCCAAAATTCGTTTTGTCTTCATCAAAGAAAAAAGGGTCAAAACTGAACAGATAAATCGTTCGAAGGTACGCATAATCTTTCGCGAATAAAGCGAACCTTAAGATTGCAGAGATGCGTAGACGTGAAACTAAATAAACGGTGTAATTGACCACTTATCCGCGACCAGTATCGCCCCAAGCTCACCCTTCGAAAATTAGGGGCTGCTGGGTCCGAGTCATTCAACGTAATGACAACGAGTGGACCTCTGATCGACAGTCGAAGATTCCCTCTTCCTCTAATTTTTTTTTCCTAACAAGCGTCATTTTTTCATCGACTTCTTGAATTCCTGTATCTCATTATACGTTTGTCCAATCTTGCACGGTGACTCTGCATTTTCGTCACTAGTGCGGTTTCTTTGAATTTGACAACCGAAAAATCTTAATGAACAACAACTGGTTTATAAAGCTAGACCCCAGATTTAAAAATAATCGTGAGGTTTGGAGAATAAGATTTAAAAACGGTGTGAAGAATTAATCAGAAAGTCGTCTGCCTTGATTTTTTGCGATGAATCCAAACGTAAATTTAAATTAACATTTCTTGAGTCGAGAAGATTGTAATAATGTCACAATTTAATTAATTATCGTTTCATCAAATTCTGATGGAAGTTTATTCATTTATTCAGACAGACATACCTCTAATTGAAAAATACGCATAAATTATTAAACCGATTATTGCAGCCTTTTTTTACGCCTACAAAATTCGTCTTGAATTCAGAAGTTTATTAATCAAATTATTGGCTGTTCGAGACTCAAATTTTCACTTTCTCCGAGTAAATTGATGGAAATGGAACTGAGCAAGTAGTTGAAGGATGAGAACTAAAGAGAACTTCATTAATGATATTAATGCCCAAGGGTGGAAACCTGCCGTTAATACTTGCACGATCTGCAAGCCACGACCTGTCGTAAAAGCTAATGTTCCTTTCCAGTGGAGCGCATTATTAAAACAGGTATTAGTGTCGGTATTACGACGTACTAATCATCAAAACAATGCGTGACCTCTCTCTCACCTGTATCCAATTTGGCCAGGAAACCTAACACCTACTAGCTACCTGCTCTGTCGCTCTTTCTCTCTTTTGATCTCTTTTAATTTTTTGTTTTACTTTTTTACCTTTTTACTCTTTTATTCTCTTACTCTTTTATTCTCTTACTTTTTTACTCTCTTACTCTCTTACTCTCTGATCCCTTCCCTCACTAATACGCACAACTTCTCCGGTTTGACTAGCCGTTAAAGATCCGTCAAAAGATAGAATCCAATGTCCATTCGCGCTTCAAACAAAGCTCAGTCACGATCATCCATCGCACAGATAAAAAGGCGGACCGAATCCGCCTTTTTGATTAAAAGAATTACACAGTCAAAAACGAAATTATTAAGTAGATGACAGAAAATTAGAACTCTTCATATCTAATAACTGTGCGTTCATTTAGAAGATCAATTAAGATCATACAAAGATAACTGAATCTCTTACAAAGTGAGACAAAAACCCGAGTATTTTAATTGAATTTCTTATGAAGTTCGGAACTATAATTATTACTATTTGTGTAGGTAGTGTTTAATATCCTCAACTTTGATCAGATGACTATGTTCAAGGAGAGACTTATATAATTTGATTTAACCAGATATAACATATATTATACAAGTCATTGTCACAAAAAATTTTGATATCCTTATCATCTATCACAAAGTTTAAGTCTTAAATAGACTTAAAAGAAATTCCAAATCTAATATTTGTTGAGTAAAATGAAGAAATCGAATTTTTAGATTAGAACTTGGCTCCAACCCCTTTAACATATAATCGCTTTTATTATTTATTTATTTCAATTTGAAAATTTAAGTTAGGTGACAATGAACCATATAACATGCCCCCTATTTTGCCCTATTAATATTAATATTCTTGAGGAACTTCGAGAATCGGTGAACCTTGGCCTGACACGTATGAGATGCAAGGCGCAAGTGATAATAAAGCTTCGCTTAGAAGCACGCAAGGTGAGAGTCTGATGCACCTGGCAGTCTTCGCGAAACAGAGAATACAGTCGTGATCCCGTTGGATTGGCAATGCCGGTGTATCGCTTAATTATCGAGGAAGAACGGATGAAAACGCGAGTCGGTTCCGCGGATAATGTTCAGGGACCCAACGTTGTTCTGGTCGCTTGCTAATGCAGTGGGTCGGAAGGTCGAAGGTAAGCCGTGAGATCTTCCCACGAGGCAAACACCGAAACGGCTTTATTATTTGCCGCTATATCTTCTTGCCGAAGAACCTTGTGCAAACTAGAGGATCCATCCTGGAAAATAACTCCTGTATTCAATCATCAAACCCCAACTACGAATTAAGAGCTACGTCACGATTTACTAAAAACTTCTGAATAATGGAATCTGTGTGTTAAATTGGATCAGTCTTGGAATTCAGTGCCGTTTTCTCGCGACTCAAGAAGACTCCAAAGTCTCAATCTTCAACTCCAGTTGAAAAGTGAAGAAAAAGTCTCTACGTGATCTTAATTCAAGACCCACTTTCATCTTGCTGAAGTTCCTAACACTTCAACTTCCGAAAGCACTCCTCCTTTCAAAATTCGTCACACCAGCCGAAACATCACAATACATTCATTCCATTTTAGCACCTCTACCTCTACATCCAAATGAAAATCTCCAGGTTCAAAGAATCTGGCTTATTTCTAAAGGATGCTGCAATTGCTACCAGTATTCGTTGAGATTCCGAGAAGTATCGCTCTGGTGCTTTGGGGCCAATGCACAATGCCCGCAATTAGTCGCGACTTTGAGATAATATCGAAGCTCTTCTTAATCGTAGAGTGGGGTACATTCAAAGCGAAATGGTACCTAATGTTTTCGCAGACAAGGGAGAATGAGAGTGAGGGAGTGAGAGGAAAAAAAAGATGAAGAGAAGAAGAGGCCAGGGCGAAAGAGACGAACAGGGTGAAGCGTGTTCCCACGCCGCGGGCTCATCAAGTTCCGCGGGGCCCTACACATGGTCTCGTTGAACACACGCGAATCAACGCGAATGCACGTGAGAAAGTGTAAACACACGCACGTATAGCCAGACGTAAATCGCGCACAATTGGCCGTCTATTTCTCGCTGATCTCCAAAGGCTAGAGCGCCGCCGCCATGATCGTCTCTGTGCCGATAACTTTTGCCCAGCTGACCACCTGTCGCTTCCAGGATTCCTCAGAGGTGCTGAAGGACATCGCACCTTGAGGCGATCAGACAAACGACCACTTAATAGACTCTTGGGGTATGGAGTCTTCTGCCCATCACCTTCCCGAACCTATTGTTCATAATTGACCCAAAAAATTGATAGTCTATAACTCTATAACTACCTTTCACCTTTCAGCGATCAGAATCTTTTAGTTTCGAACGAAACCCTTGAGAATCCCTTTAAACTCCATGATCCAACCCTAACGTCGTTTGCAACATTTTTTTTCCGATATCGAGAAGATTAGAACTTAGAACAACCATAAAGACTATTATATTCAATCTGACACCTTTTCTTCAACTTATTAGAGACTTAGCACCTTCTACAACACCTAATAACGGCTGAAATTGCATCATTAAACGAGTTTGAGACCTAATTCAGAATGCGTTGAAATCTTGAAACGATTCAGAAGAGAATTTTCTGATTTAATCCTTGTGCTAAAAGCTTCTTATAATGGCGACTATGAGTCGGTGAAGCATAAAGAGATCACGTGTAATCCATTAACCCGGAATATCGATGTTACCCGGACTGGATCGACAAATACAATCAAGCGTTGATTTGCTGTTACCGACCTGATCCTTGGCGAATTGGAACCACGTGCCGATGATCGCTGGCAAGCGAGAAAGATGATAGTGACGGGTGGTCTTCACGCTGATAAAGACGTCGTCGAGATCAGTGGAAAATGGTGCCATTGTTGCTGTTGCCCCTAGCGGTGTCACTGCAGTTTCTTCGCCAGATGCTTTCGAAATTGGCACTTCAATAGCAAAGCTATTGTTAATTTCTTCCGAACCGTCATCAGCCCACTGAAAAATAAAGAAATTTTTGACGTTAATAAATTGTGTTGAATCATGCTCGACTTTCTACATCAAGTTTTTATCTACATGCAAATTATTTATAACTTCAGTGGAACTAATCTAACAGTTTATGTCGACATTTCATACAGATAATTTTAACTATTAATGAAATAATGGTATATCAATTATAGAAATTCAAGAGCGCTATTACAGATACAATTTAAATAAATATCTCTCTTTTTCTCTTATTTTTTTTCGTAAATTAATGTATGATTACATATATTATAGTATAATGTACTATTAGATATTTAAGTGTCTATTTCTTTATAAGATTTTAGTACGCTTGATACAGTCTAGACCAGACCACAAACTTCACGCTCTACTTCTTTAATCAACAGTGCACCTTTCTCCGCGCTTACTATTCCATAACTATATGTATAGTTGTTCACATTGTCAATGTATGTTACTGCCAGCACTGAACTTCTAAAATGCGACTGGCTTAATCAATCCTACATATGGAGTCCAATTTCTAAGGTGTTTAGTTAATTTTTCGATATCAGTATCAGAAGGGTGAACCTTTAGGAGATTTAAATCGATGAAACTGTTTTTGGCCTCTTTTAACATTACAAATTACATGAACCTATTTTTCATGGACATAAATATTGATAACTTCAGTTTTATTACTACAATCAATCTATAAATTTTATAATGTTGTTTTTCACGAAAAAATACTTTCCTACTTTCGCTATCTCATATGAACACACATATAACTGATAACAATATTCATCTTTCACAACTTTCTGGCCTATTTATACATTTAAAACATTAAAGTAGAGTATCAAAAATATGTTAACATTTATATATTAATATATATCTGAACGCAAAAGGTTTTTCAGTTACAGATTATAAATCTCGTTGAGGAACCAATTTTTAGTATCTATCTGAAGAAAAATGAAGAACCTTATTAGCAGTCTACTTTTTACGTTCTTATTGTTATCTTTACTGGATTCTATTCGTAAGTATATTAAGATATTAGTATTATTAATATTAATCTTCTAAATACATTTCTAATAACTTATTCAATTGTTAAAATGTCGTAATGAAGCTATTGTTCCAATTTACAAAAATCTTAAACCTCCACGTTCTTTTTGCAGAACTGAGTTCAGGAAGTTTAAGCTCAAGATCATATAGTGATTTTAGGCGTTCTAAGTCTCCTCCAACTATAATCAATAGACAAATTCTTAATCCTAGAACGGGTCAAGTTATACATCTTCCAAATGGAGGTCATTATGTTTCACTCTCTCATAAAAAAATAGAATACAAATATGACTTAATTACTCTGATTGCATACATAAAGCAGAGAGATTTAAACGATACAAGATGTAGAAGCGTAGTGCATGTGCCTCAAATACCAAGTCATCCAGGTATTAATAATGAATAATATCAAATAAAAAAAATGCACGTATGTAAATTGTACACTTATTCACGAAAACTACTCCTAGATATTTCATTTTTTTCTTATGTGTATAGAAAGATTTTTTTTTTAATTTTGCCACGCACGAAATTTTTATAAATATGATGCAAATTTAAAAAAAAATCACAACTATGTAGATCAAACATTAAGAGTAACTGGCTTTTAAATGTTTTTTTAAGTTATACAAATTAAACTAAAAATAAAATAAATAAAATAGTTTAAAATAAAAAATTATGATCACTACAGTAATTTATACGTAGGTAATAAAATTTTATAACTTTGTTTTTCACAAAAAAATACTTTGTTTCTTCCGCTATACCATTTGTACACAAATATATATATACATAACTGATAACAATGCTCATCTTTCATAACATGTCAGCATATATATATGAACGCAAAAGATTATTTAGTCACAGTTTATAAAGCTCGCTGAGGAACCAATTTTTAGTACCTATATCTATATCTGAAGAAAAATGAAGAAAGTTATTGGCAGTCTACTCCTGACGTTCTTTTTGTTATATTTACTGGAATCTATTCGTAAGTATATTATGATAATAGTATTATTAATATTAATCTTCTGTATACATTTCTAATCATCACTTTGAATATCTATAAATTCAAAGTGAAGACCTAGCTAAATTGGAAAAATATTTTTTCACTTATATTTTTAATTCTTTTATTATTTTTAATTAAATATTATATTTAATTTAAAATATTCACTAATATTTTTCAACAATATTTTTCCAGATTACAAAAACCTTAAACCTCCACTTTCTTTTTGCAGAACTGGGTGCAGGAAGTAGTAGTGGTTCCGGGAGTAGTTCTGATTATGAGTCTTCTCAAAATTTAATCAAAAGAAATGTTCCTAATCCCAGACCGGGCCAAGTCATACATCTTCCAAATGGAGGTCATTATGTTTCAATCTCAAATAATATAATAGTATACGAATATGATTTAATTACACAAATTGTATACGTAAAACAGAAAAATTCAAACGGTCAAAAACGTAGAATCATAGTACGTCTGCCTCAAATACCAGGTCATATACACGGTTAATATATCAAATGAAAAAAAAATTACGTATGTAAATTAGACATGTAGATAGGCTTGAATAAAATCTCTATTCACGAAAACTACTCCTAGATATTTAATTTTCTTTCTTATGTGTATAGAAAAATCATGAACTTAAGAGTGTTGGAGCCAAGTTCTGATCTAAAATTTCGATTTCTTCATTTTACTTAACAAATATTTAGATTGGAATTATTTCCCTCTGCAGAATTAATTAATTTGTAACTAGAATTAGGCGTACAGAGCGATAAAATATCTAACTCAAATATTTTTGAAGTAAAATGAAAATAGTTAATTTTATAGTCAAATTTTGAATTCCTCGTTTTATGCAAAAAGTATTGAAATGAAAAATTTTTTCGCTCTATACGCAGTCTTATATTTGGAAAAAGATTAGTGCTACAGAGCGAAAAGATATTTATCTATAGTTTTCGTTGAGTAAAATGGAGAATGGAATGTTGAGCTTAACACTTGGATCCAACGCCCTTAATTCAATTCAAAAAATTATAAGGTTAGAGACTCACGTATTCAGTAATCTATACATGAGTAATAAAATTTTATAACTTTGTTTTTCACAAACAAATACTTTCCTGCTTCCGTTATTTCATTTGCACACTCATATATACCTGATAACAATATTCATCTTTCCCTTCATTATGGTCTATTTATACATTAATTTAAACCGTTAAAGTTGATTAATTTGAACATGTTAACATATATACATGTTCATATATATATATATGAACGCAAAAGTTTGATTAGTTACAGTTTATACAGCTCGTTCAGAAACCAATTTTTAGTATCTATTCTGAAGAAAAATGAAGAACCTTATTGACAGTCTACTTTTTACGTTCTTATTGTTATCTTTACTGGATTCTATTCGTGAGTATATTAGGATATTAGTATTATTAATATTAAGTTTCTACATACATTTCTAATAAATTTATATTGTACTCTCTGCAATGATAAATCAACATTATTCTAAATTTTGTACTCCGCGTTAAGCTAGAACTTCCAGTCACAGCCACCATGAAATTTTTCTAAAAGATAATGACTAAATATTGTCTAATTATTCAATTGCTAAAATGACGTAATAAATTCCTAATTACAAAAACCTTAAATCTCCACTCTATTTTTGCAGAACTGAGTTCAGGAAGTAGTAGTGGTACCGAGGGTGGTTCTGATGGTTATGAGTCTTCTTCAACTTTAATCGAGAGAACAATTCCTAATTCCAGAACGGGTCAAATTATTATACATCTTCCAAATAGACCGATAATGTACAGATATGATTTAATTACTCGTATTATATACATAAGGCAGAGAGATTTAAACGAAATAGAACAAAGAGGTACAGTACCTCCACCTCCAAGATCTGCAGTTCAATAAATCAATTTAAAAAAGATACATATTTGTATACCTAATATGCTTGAATAAAATCTCTCTTGTAAAAAGCTCAAGATTATTTAAATATTGCAGAAAAACTATGCGAAGCTTATTTTATCATAAAACCGATAAATCCTGTCTTAAGGGCAATGGACCAAAGTGTTAAGCTCAAAATTTAATTCCCCATTTTACTCAAGAAAAATTATGGATAAATATTTTTTGGCTCTTTAGCACTAATCTTTTCACAAATATAAGACTGCGTACAAAACGAATAAATTTTTAATCTCGATACTTTTTGCATAAAATGAAGAATTCAAAATCTGATTTCAAAGTTCAATATTTTCATTTTATTTCAAAAATATTTAAATTAGACATTTTCTCGCCCTGTGTGCATAATTCTATTTAAAAATTGATTAATCCTACCAAGGGAAAAAATCCCCACTTTAATATATGTTAAGTAAAATGAGGAAATCGAATTTAGATTAGAAATTGGCTCCAATACCCTTAAATAAACAGTTTTTTCTCCACCTTTTTAGAAAGTTGCAAGCTTAAAATGATGAGATTAAAATTCCAAAGCATTTTCTTGAGCATCCATTCATTTCAAGAAGTATCTGAGACAAGAATATTAAGCACGTTTTCTGAGGAACGTGTTCCCTCTTAAATAGCAAAGAGCGCCGTGACAGCGACAGAGAAAGAGCTAGCGATAATTACCCTGCCTTTCTCTACTTCCCTTGCCGCGTGACAGTGACTAATTACATCTAGTATTAATGCATAAAAGATGGGTCACCTGGCGTGGTGCAACAGCCTGATAAAGAAGGATGGTGGCATACGCTGTGGCAAGAATCAGGGCCAAAGCCTGAAGGCCTCGTCTCATTGGTAAACCGCGAGGCATTATTTTCGCGCTGGTGGTGCCGACGGTACCGGCGCCAACCAGCAGCACTCGGTCCTCCCGGAGGACCTGTGCCCCAAATTTTCTGCCCTTCTCCTCCACCGATTTTTCTTGCCAATCAAGAGTTAACAGCAACCACTCTGCATCGTTATCCACCCTCTTCTTCTCCTTATCAGAAAATGCACCGGTCATAACAGTCGCCGATCACCTATACACAGGCGATTCGTATCCAGCAATCTTCAAATTTTGGATCTTCCAAAAAACCAACTTGACAGTCTTTCCTTGTTTTAAAGAAATTGTTTCCTTTTTCTACAAATACACTTCACTCACTTAGCAATATGTACCTCCTTATCCTTATTTCATGATCTCTCAAACAATATCATAGTTTCCAATATATATAGAATTCTATAAATTATTTGAAGTAGTTAATTATTCCAGAAATCACTTTCACTTATTTTGAAAGACGTACTTTCAGGAAATATTTGTTTTCATTAGGTTTTGAGTGTCACCTTGACGAAACCAACAAATTAGTAAACGAATTTTGATTTCAGAAATATGTAAGATATTTTTGAATTGGAACAAAACACTTTTTCACTATTCAAAACACTGGTGGAATTTTTGACTAACAGTTTTCAGTGTTTCAGGAGTGAAAATCCGCGGGATAATATCGACCACGTGACACGCGAAGAGCAACTCAAAATACGAAATGCGCAGGCTCGACACGACAAATACGCACTACCTGCTCGGCAGCCGGACAAACCACCGACTGAACACATGGACTGATCATGCCATGACTGTACTGTAAACACCGCCATAGTAGGTGGTTGCATTATCGCGGAAGGGGAATTTAAAGAAGAAGGGGCCGCGCAGGGCTGTAAGATAAGCGCTGGTGTATATGGAGGGACAATTTAAGCGGAAAATATTAAAAGCCTATTGTTTCTCTAAATATATCCCTATAATATTTGCATAAATAATTATGAGATATTTAAAGGTGTAGAAAGGTAGGGAAACTCATAGCTAGCAATGAGGAAGCTTTTGAATGAAAATCCTCGACTTACACCGAAAACTATAATTACTCTCTAAATTTGAATCAATGAGAAATGGATTAATGAATAACATCCATTACTGATTCAAATTTAAGGATGCTAATTAATTAATTGAAAAGTTACCGTATTTGTTTCTGTTCTTTTTCAGTAATAAAATCCTTTATCACTTTTCCAATATAATTATAGTTCGTGGGGTACAGAAAAATCCATGAATTCAAGATATCCTGGAAAAAATAAAACATTTTAATAAATATACCTACTTATTCAATAAATAGCAGAAAGTTTAAAAAAGCAAAGAACTATTGGGACTTGTTGACAAATTTGCAATAAACTATGATTTTCCAGTTCCTTCTGATTGAAATTACAGTTTTTTTTTGTTCAAAAATATTTTACAAAATGTCGGGAAACTGTAAAAGTTAAACTGAATTTTTTGGAATTGGTAATATATTTGATTTTAAAATCAATAAGTTGTAAGCTTACTTTTTGATCATAAAATAAAATATACCACCTATTCTCAACACATTTACCTTAATTTCGAACATAAATATAATAAACTCCCCCACTTGGAAAATATTTACGGTTACATTTCATTTCATAATAATAATGATAATAATGTCAAAATTTGAATTGAGATTCTTATTCTTACCACATTAAGTATAATAATTAAGCATTTTTCAAATTCAACACCTAATTATGAAAACAATTCTTATAAATCATATTCATATACCTTTTCAGCAAAATTTGAATCGTTCCTAATCGTTTTCATCTCTCTATATTCTCTATAATAATAGACAGCTGAACCTTACTTTATAAATCTAATTGTCTTCTACTGTTTTCCATAAAAAATTGATTATATAAAGTTGCACTTAATCAATTATAATAAACTAAACTTCTTGGATCTAAATCCAACCGATCCTATAACAAAGAAGACAAAAAGAATACTAAAATTTAACGGCTTTTCTTCAAATGCAACATGAACATAGTCATATACCATTTGAAATTGCAACGCAGTGTCGCTAATAGTCAACATATTATTCAGTAAAAGAATAACTATCGACGAAAAGTATAATTTTCAAATATGAATCTGAATCTTTATAATGTAAATGACATTTTCTACCAAAAAAAAAGTGATTTTCAAAATTCTCTGGGTTCTTCTTGCTCAATTTTACATTTTCCCTGACTATATACAAACTATTCTTTTAAAACTTGAAATAGAATTCAAATTGTCAGTGTTGCCAATTCCAAAATGGTCGGAGTTTCCCGCGCTTATTTAAAATTAGTAAAATTACCACTTATTTTTTACAATTTATTATTCATAACAAATTTGTGACTTTTCTATGATCTCTAGGGTTTTCACGACTTAAGGTCACTTTGTACATTTTTATATAAATTACTCAAATTAATCTTAATAATTATTGTTAATAATTATGTTCTAACAAAGAAAGGACAAAGGCAACAGAAAAATTGAAATAGCTGTCTCATGAAAAGAAAAATTTATGTAAAAATCTTTCCTTCATACAATATGGACACAAATTATGGAAAATAATTATTTGACGAACGAATAAAATTATCATATTTTTTTTTTTTATAAAACAGCAACTTTAAGAATGCGCTTGAAATATTATTTCAATTGTTTAATAAGATATTTACATTTTTTACATCACATTACTATCCATACTTTATCGTGTAGGAAAAATTACAACGGACAATTGTAAGTACTGTTTACATACATGCTTATAAATATATATTCACCTGTATATCATGTTTTGTCGCTATTATGGACTAAAACCTTAAACAAATATTTCATTGGTGAAACTCGAACGAATCTTAGTATTTTTAAATTGAGATCTGAAATTATAATTTTTTGTAACTGATGTAAATACGTAATTATAATTCGTGAGAGATAGATATAAATTATTATTATTATTATTAAAAATAAATATTTGAGATCTGGATTACTGTTATTATCATCGTGAGCAACCGTAACGCTGCCGAAAATTTAATTTTTTATCAAAAGATGATAAATAGTACGTCATTGTATCTGATTCACGTAGCTTTTCGTCTCAAAAGAACTATGCTGTTATATAATTTAATGGCAGGTCCGAGTCGCAAACCAAGCAACTTAATTAAATCTTCTTGAGTCAACATTAAAAACGCTTCACCATCAATACTCTGTAATAAAAAAATTCAAAGTATTAATATACCAATTGTTTACGATATTTAACGTATCCAAAATTGATTAATTTATAAATAAAATAATTATTACTTTACTTTCAGTGTATCTTCAATTTCACTTACATGTTTTCTGAAAATAGTGCCAATGTCCTTGCAGTTGGGTAGATTTTGAATGAACTTGATCACTTCCTCGTTCGACCAACGACGAGGATTGCCAGTTTGTTTGGCTACGACTCTATTCAAAGCACTGCTATGCTTCTCCCAGATATGAGGCACGTCTGGCCGAGGATTATATCCTGGATTGTATACCGAATGGTATAACTCCAACCTTAATTGCTTATCTGGTATATTTGGAGTGTAATTTACAGACGAATCCCCCAAACCAGAATTGGAACGAGAAAAGGTTGGCTCTTCAGAAATATGTCGTCTGAAAATAATTAAAGGAAAAATTAATACATTGTCTTAAAGAACTATAATCAAAGAAAAATATAAAAATTCTTTTCAAATTACTTTTTCTTGCGCCTCTTCGCGGGTTCATCATCATCAGTTTGGACATCACTGTTCATTTGGCGATATTTACCAGACCTGGAAAATAAAAGATTTTTTCAAACTCAAGCTTAAACGTAATTAAAGCAAGTTGAATATTTTTAATAATGAAAAATTACCTTTCAGAGGTTTCAGACTTTTCATTCTTATCAGAATCTATGTCTTCATGTTTGATTGCAACTTTCTCGAATTTGAATGATTTATTGTCTTCGAAAATGTATTTGTCGACTTTTTCCAATTTGTCTGTTTTAATTTTATCAGTCTTTTCTGCTTTTGGCTTCTCCAAGAAATCGTCATCAAACTCGCAAACCTCGTGTTTTCCATTCAGTCTATCGGAAATTACTCTTATTTTTTGTAGATTCTGCTGAGAATATGGACAGCCAGAAGGAGAATTGTGCGTGGCAAATTTCGGACCCTTAATGTGACCTATACCTCGACAGCCATGAGTTCCACACTCAACACTCAAGTTGTCAGGCGCTACAGCAACAGCGAGAATTCGATCAGTGTTCTGCGGCTCTTTAAGTTCAAAAGACAAGAAAAATGTATTGTTATATGTAAAATACTTATTATCAAAAATCGTAATGCTATCAATATTCCACGAATGTTTCTTTTAAAAGTACTAGAAGAAAATCTGAAAACTGTTCTGGAAGTTTTAATCTTGGCTTTAAACCGCAAGAGCCGTATTAAAAAATATATGCATATACTGACAACCACACTGAGGCGGCATTACTAGTACTAATGAAATGTAAATATAAATATTTTAGGATCTAAATTTTATGTATCAAATTAGAATTAATCAGTAAGAACATTTTTGACTCGAATATTGACTTACTTAGTGGAGGTTCCAAAGGATGTGCAGTTTTAAGGCACCAGCCCATTGGATGAATATCGGTAGAATCATCATCAACCCAGTAAGCATGATTTTCTGGCCATCCATCGAAGCGTATTTTCAACCTGTTTAAAATAATATTTTATACTCGGAATACTTTAAAAACAAATATAGATAATTAAGAAAAGAAATAACTTCTTATTGACTACTTACATATGATCTTTTACGTCTTCAACTGTTGCCACTCGAATCAACTGTGGAACTCGTTTATCCACAGCTTCCAATTTCATACCACGTTTGAATCCACAGGGTGATCTCTGCTTAAAAGCTCGTGCAGGTGCAGCAGTAGACTGTGTTTCCCTCAGATAAGCATCCCACGTAAAAGACTTGGCATCTTTATAATCTGGTGGTGAAATAAATAAGTTAAGATAGGATAAAATAAAATAAGATTGCTTGAGAATCAGTTATTTTTAAATGACACTCACTATTTGGCGGAGTTAAACTGTGTCCATTGTGGTGACACCAGCCTACGGGATGAATGTAAGGTGAGCTGGCGTCAGCCCAATAATCGTAAACTTCATCCCAGGAATCAAAATGAACAAGAATCCGAGAATCCATGAGGCCTGCAATGCTGGCGACGCAGACGAGCGATGAGTGTTTTCTATCTACAGCCTCCAGTTTCATTCCTACTCGGAAGCCAGTCGGAAAGAGGGACTAATAACATAAACAGAAACTTATAAACAAATTTTTCTGAAAAAAAAGACACAAAAAAATACTTATTTCAGGCATACTAACATTTTTGTTCGAGAAGATATTTTTTGGCGCGGCATTTGCTTTGCAAGTTTTGAGGTATGCATTCCAGTTGAAATTGTTAGCAACATAACCTTTTGGTGGATCTAGTCGATGCTTGTTTTTCTCTGCCCATCCTACTGGAAATATATCCATACTGTCAGCGTTAACCCAGAAATCATAATTCTCTGCGTATCCATCGAAATGTAGCCTTATCCGGTAACCTAAGATATACAAAATGTAGAATTTTAGATGTTAGAACTTTTGGAGTTAAACTTTGCAACCTACAAATCTAGATTTTTTGTAGAAACAAGTGAAAATCAAATTGTAAGAGAATACATACCGACTACTTCTACAACAGTGAGAACGCAGTAGCGTGAGGGATGTTCGGGATCTATTCCTTCGAGTTTCATGCCTACTTTAAACTGATTCTTGGTGTACGGAAAAGGATCCTTAAATAATTTTACTGGCGCAGCCTTAGCTTTGGTATGCTCCAGGTACTTTGCCCAAGAAAACCCTAACTTGCCAGTCTGCCATGGAAACTAAAAAAAGATGATATTGTAAAATAGACCCATTGCAAGCATACATTAAAATTAGAGTTAGGGTGGTTACTCAAAATTATTAGTTACTATTTAGTTATAGAAATAATTTTTCAGTAATTCCTACCTTCGATTCAGATGTGTCCTGACTTTCGTCATCGATTGTCGAAACATCTTTCGAATCCTCATCCGTATCATATTTTACTTTGTCTACAAATTTATCATTAGACTTTTCATCCACATCTTTTGGCTTTTGTTGCTCATTTAGCATTTTTCTGCGTTTTCGTTTAGCTCGCAATTCCCTAAGCAAAAAATAGACATAAGAATGAATTCACTATATTTAAATAATCGCAGCTTAAAAATAAACAAAGGAAAATCGAATAATAGGCCAATACTCACTTCAAATCTTTATCTTTACGAATCAGCATTTGTTTTTTGGCTTCTATTATTTCTGTACAGGAGGGACCACACGAAATAGGACTTTCAAATTCTGCTGCCAAACCATGACAGCCGCAACTTTCACAACAATAAAAAGTATCAGAGGAAACAGCACGATTTTTTCTGTCATCACCTGAAAAAGATTATTTATTAAACATAAGCGCATTCACTTAAAGATGAAGAGATTAGATGACAAGACTTACCCTTTTTCTCAACAATGACGCTTACAGGACTGGCCTTTGAAGAATTCTGACTGAGGTATACATTCTCTTTATCACCAGTGCCATTTTCCTTATCCTGTTTATTATTCTCATCTTGATCAACTAATTCCATTAAGCCAAATTCATTCACGCAGAACTGTGAAAGATGAACATTATCACTAAACGTAGACTGTAAATAGAAACTCAAGGTCACAATGTAAATGTAATAAAACAAGAGAAACACTACAATCGCAACTAAATTAATAAAAATTATTAATTACCTTTAAACTACTTCCAGGCAAAGATCCAACACCGTCTTTCCAATTCAAGGCCTTTGTAGCATCGAAGTTATGTTCAGTCTGATTGGAAGAGTTCACATTATCTTTCGACTCATCTCGTTTGATAACTTTAGGTTCCACTTTACTGTCTGATGAGTGATTGACATTGCCGTTGTTCGGAGTTTTAATTAGTTCTATCTTAATATCATCATCCACAGCAGACTTTAATTTTGCAGATTTATCCTCACTGGGGACGACTTTAATTAAAGTTATATCATCATCGTTCTGCACTTTTTTGTCTTTGTCTTGTTCGGAGTCAGGACTACTTATAGAATAACTAATATCCACTTCCTGAGGCGATTTGGGGAAGTTCTGTTTCTTCATTCTCTTTTCACCTGATCCGCGAAGAATGTTACTAATAGTTTTCTTCCGCTTCTCCGGAGGGTTGATATCTTCTTTTTTGTTTGGAATTGGTGTTATAACAGCAGAGTCCGCGTTTTCAGTTATTTTAATACTATCACTCAAGTGTTCTTGTCTTCCTCCTTTACTTAGAATACTAATATTTGTGATCGGATGCAAGGGAGGGGGATGCGTTCCTGAGTTTGTAGTTTTTGACTCTCGTAACACTGGAAATAGAGATTTTTCTTTAGAATCTAAACTAGCTTGGACAAAATAATACTTTATGCAAGTTTAGAACCTTCAAATGGTTTTCATGTGCTCAATTACAAAGTGGCCTCTGAAATCTAAGAAAAAAAATTTTCCAATCACTTTTCGCTCCAGTGGCCACCTTGAATTAGAAGGAATATAAAATAATGACTGGACTAGCTAAACTTACCAGTAATTGAGCCGTTATCAGTGCCAATTGTACCATTGTTAAGTTTAAGATTTAGCATATTCTGCTTCGCAGAGGTTTGTTGTGGAATGTTAACAGGCAGCAGGAGATTTGTCATGGACTTATTCAAACGATTTTGAGTTGCAGCAGACGAACTAGTTGAAGATGAATTCAACTGCGATAAAACTGGCGTTATAACCAGCTTTGGTTTATTAATCTGCGTAGTTGTTAGTCCGCCTACTTGTGAAGAAAAAATACATTTTAACGTATTGGACCTCGAAAAATAGCCTATAGATAAATTTATGACTGTGTATTTCAAAAATTAATCAAAACAGGTATGCAAACTTTTTACTCGGTTCGTTCATAGTTGATAGAAAGTAATAAAATGTTTTTCAAAACCGGGCAAGAAAGAATTCATAGTCATATTGATGGTCTGTGCAATCACCTGCTGGAATTACAACTGATTCTCGAGTCTTGTTTGGCTTGATAATCGTTCCGAGATATGCAAAAGTGTGCTTTCCCGCCTGAGAATGAGTCTGATTTCCTTGAGAAGTATTTAATGGAACAATTTGAGCAGTGGGTGTGTTCGATTTTCGAACTATTATATGTTTTTGACCTTGATTATTGGTCGTCGAAGTCACAGCATTAATCGGTCGGTGAATAACTATGTGCTGCTTATTTTGCGAAGAGGCCACCTGACTAGGTCCTTGAATAAATAATTTATTTTGTCCAGATACAATCTGAAAAAGAAATGATAAATATTGCTATAAATTTCATTTTAATAGTTTATCGCAGTCATTGCTGCTTCAAGACGTCTTGAAGTTAAGCTCTCAAGTTTGAAAAAAAAAAACTTGGGAATAGTAAATGATAAAAGAAACGTAAATGTTTGCATACAATACTCCAAACTAACCTTGAAAAAAAATAAGAGTAAAAATTATAAATAGAACTCTAAAATTTGCATATAATTCAGCTATATTAATATTAATTTAATAACAAAATTTATTTCTGGACAAAAATTTTAGCTTAGTTTTCAGAGCTCCACACTTTCATGCGGACGAAAAAAAAAAACAAAAAAAAAACAAAAAACAAAGAACATAAATATCACAATTTTAAATACAAAACACCTTTATAAAGAATTTGGGCACAAAAAATGTATAGAACAAAAATGTTTTTATAAGAGAAGTGATGAATTAAAAATAGTTATTGAAAAAGTGAGAAAAAAACGAGAAGCTGATTCACAAAAGTTGCACCTTGCTCCAACACGATAAAGTAAATTTCACTGATACTGATGATAAGTCCCACGACTATAACAACAAATTTTTAAAAATAATCGAGCCATTCACAAAGACTCATAAAAAATTTAAAAACATATTTCAGATTATAAAATAAAATAAACAGCCTCAAAAGTACTTAAACAGTTTCGTGAACTATTCTGTTTATGCAACTATGAAGAGAATTGGGTTAAAACTACTTGAAATATAAAGCGTCACCTCCACTGTGTTCGAAAAGAAAATGTAATCGATATAGTATATAAAGAATTGTTTACAATCACTATAATTTTTCTAATTACGATATTAAAAAGGAATATAATTAAGTCAATAAAGAATCCCTACCTCTACAATCTCTACATCGTGAGTTAGAAGTAAATCTGCCAACACAAATCTATATTTAATACGAAGAGATGCACTCACTGTTACCAACACTAACACATAAATTAATAGGGCTTCAAGGACTGAGCACGTGTTCAATACAAACTAAAACATATCTGAAGAACGGTTACTTTCACTATAATATACGTTAAAAATTCCAAAAGAAAAAATCTGCCTATGTACTTGAAATACACGGGAGAAAAAGAGGTTATATTTTACTATAGTTATATTCGTTACATATTATAAACGCTATAGATAAACGGAATAGTGGTTCTGCGAAACTGGTTACATTGCATTTTATTCATATTTTATTTTTATCTCCCGAAATGTGCGATAAGAACAAGAAATGTAAACCTTTTTGGAGTAGGAAATTCACACTAAGAAAACTAAGAATACAAGAGATTTTGTATATAGACCTTTTATAGACTAATCTAATTAGGGATGACTAATAATCCACGCGCACGAAGCAAAACTTCTACAGAGTTCTATTTTTGTTTACGGGCAAATTCTTTTTTATTTAATTAAAAAAGGGGTAAATTTTGTTTTAATAAATGAATATCTGAAATTCATTATGTATATGAAATCTAAAGACTAAAATAATTAAAATGGATTTATTAAAATTGATTTTCAAAGGAGATATTGGTATAGTTGTAAAGATTGGACTTGCCTGGTTATTGACAGGATGTATAATAGCTGCAATCTGTGAAGCTGAAGGTGCAACCATAGCTTGATTCCCAATTGTTGTCTGACCACTTCGCAATTTTCCATGGGGGAAGAAAAGTGTCGTTGTGGAAGGCAAAATATGTGATGAATTTTCAATAGGATAATTCCCGATATGATCATCGTCCATATCGTCTACAATTATTTCTTCTTCCATTCTAGCAAGTGATATTGACATTTTCTTCTGCATAGATCAGGAAAATAGTTCTCCCAAAATTTTCATTAATTTCTGTCCCTAAAGATCAACAAAACGAATGATTTATGAATTTAAAAGATTTTAATTTTCATAAAATAATTGCTTTCAAGTTGATACTGAAACGAAAAAAAAACTTTTTAAAAGTGTATACATATTGTATTAAACAATTATAAATTATTACTTAAAAATAAAAAATAGGAGTAATTAAAATTATTCAAGTTATAAAGATTTTATGCATTTTATGTGTCATTTAGGTCGGTAATATAGGGAAACTGTAATATTTCAAGAACGCCGCACTATTGACGCCAAAAACCCACCTGATAGACGTAAAATCTTCTCATACAAAATTTAACATCAAAATCAAAGCGTATTTATATTATTTTCTGCAAAACACTATATCATCTTTACGTAAAATGAATTAATTTTACAAAAATCGGTCTAACAACACTTCTTGATTTGTATATAGAAAATATATAATCTCTACATTTTGCAACTAAACAACAACTCGTGTTTTTAGACTTCAAATTTAGCGCCAAATGAACATTGACAAGTTCGTGAAAATTTCGGCACTTCCGAGCTTCGCGAGAATGCGAATAAAAAAAAGAATTATATTATTACAAAAGTTTTCTATGGAACAATATTTATAATAAAATCACATTCACAAATCAGTTGAAAGATTTTTCTAAAATGTTTCTCATTCATTGCAAACCAACTCGTACGGCACTGAACAAACGATCACTTTTTTCTTTGCAAAGAAGGAAACAATGTATTGAAAACTGAAGCCCTTTCTTTTAAGTGCGAGTAAAAAGGTTGTTCCACGATTTTTCGGACCTTTACAACTTGGCAAAACACGAGAAAAACTGTAGTCTTTTAACAAAAATGTACACTCGTCGTTTAAGCGTTCCGTAAATACATACCATAGTACAGTTGATCTCCGAGTGGGGTCGGAAACGACAAAGGACAAGTTAGAACATTAGAAACCGATTCTATTTGTCCATAGAGAGATACCACGTGACTCAATACGAACATCAGCCAATCGGCAAATTGCTAGATGTGTGTAATTTCCGGAGCATTCCTTCTTTTCAGTCAACAATTCAACACGAGATTGTCGTTTGAAATAATGAAATTTATAGTTCGTCTCAAATAATCGAATTTACTAATTCTTTGGGTTCGTTTTTGAGAAAAATGAACATAAATTAATTTTCTATTTCTACAGAATCAAAAGCAATAAGATTTTGGTGGGAAAAGTACCTTGTTGATTCTTACGATTCCTACCAATGCAGGATTTTTATTCACAATCAGTGAGTACGTATTTTATAGGAATAATTTAATCTTCTTTTCTGGTGTAAGTAATGTGGCTGTGGGAAAGAAAATACCACCAAAATACCACTTAAAAAAAGGAAAACATTTTTAAACCTAACCTAGACAGTTATGTGGTCCGAAATTTCTGGCGCCAAAATCAAATTGGAATGAAATAGATTCTAGACCATTCCAGATAAAAGAATTGCATTTAAATTAGCCGTGAAAAACTTACATTTGAAAGCTCTTGTATTTTTAAAATGGTGCTTTTTTAATTATTTCATAGAATTTATCAAATTGCTAGAAAACAACAACTGGCAACCATAAAAAATTAATTATATGTACGTTCTCCAGAAAGATTGGTTCAAATTCCGCACGTTCCGCAATCTAAACATGAAACATTCTGTAATGAAACGAACTTTTCTTCGAATAACAAAAAGAGCAACTTACAAAACAATCGAGCATCACTATAATGTTAACTATGTCAAAAATTGTAGAACACTACTTTTAACTGATTTATCTTTTCATTACAGCAGATTTCGTCATCCAATAACACCAAAAGTAGAAAAAGGAAACGCTCACCCGGCGATACACGATTTTTATGGATTAAAATAATGCTGTTTTGCCCTTTTTCTATTTTTATGATCAATATTCAACATTGTTGACTAAACAAAGAAACTTTTAAGGCATCACAACAATAACTACAGGAAATACTATTCTATACATTATTAAACCTCTGTAAATAGAAAATCTTAACATTCTTTCATCATATTTTATTTGTCAGATAGTAAAAGTAAAAAATGTTAATTATTAATAAGCAATAAAGTAACAAAACTGTTACACAATATTGTCAAATTGTTTTAAAGCAGTTTTTTATATATCTGTTACTTTACATTAACTTTTTAAATACTTTTGTCTTATTAAAACGTTTTTTTTAAGTATTAGAAAGATAACTATAAATATTACAATAAAATCTCAGTAATTTATATATACATGTATAGTAAAATAGATTTTTTGCAACTCTGCTTCGTATCAGATAATATTACTTTAACAGTACAAAAGTTACATAAAATAAACAAATTTTATGAAGATTCGTGAAATCAATAAAGTATTATATTTGGATAGCAGAAAATATATTTATAGATACATATATACATAAATTATTTACAAGAAATTATACGTGCGTTACGCATTTCAGATATATATACTTACAGAAGAAAATATGATTTCGGAGAAATGTTGGTCTAACGTATCTTGGGTGAAAATTTTGTTAAATTACTAAGAAGAAAATAAGTTTCCCGACTTGCTTCTGGAAACCTCAAATACAACAAGATCTTGTGTTTTAAATTCCACGTTTTACACTAGAACTGATCAACGAATGCATAAGAAATAATATTATTAGAAAATCACGTTTTAAAGTTGTCAGTCGCCATCATATGAGTATCGAAAAGGATGTAAGGAGACTATTCAAAGAGCGCTTGCGCTTTGCGCTATATTATATATTTCGCTATACTATGTATTGTAAAGCTTGTTCACATTCAACCGGGCATGGTCCTGTGTGCAAAGCTTTAGCGAACCAATTGTTGTACAATAATGAATAATTCATAATATAGCGGAATACAGTGTATTGTAAGAAAAGAAAATCTTTTATGTATTATAATTTGATATTATTACATATAATATATGTACGATCTTTGCGCCTTTTTTGTACACCCATGAACTTTTACAGTGGCGTAGAAAAAAAAATTTGAAAGACCGATTTCTATATGAAAAAAAAAAACCAATCATTTTCAGCATTTAAAAATTGCTTAATCAATAATTACCTTTTATTATTTTATTCGTGAGAGTCCGAAAAACATTATGGAAAGATGTGAAAAACCTTATTTTCTTGAAAATTTGTTCTCTAATATTCAAAATTTTATTTTACGTGGACGTAAATTAAAGATTATGTTTCTAAAACTACAGTTACATCAAGTTACATACATTATACACAATATATACATTATAAAGCATTAATGTACAACGTAAATGATTGTTTCCAATTCTTCTAAGTTATTATTTATAATCTAACATTTAAATATAATCATGGCGCTTATCTTTCTTAGTACAGTCCTGAAAAATAAAATAAAAGAAAATCTGCGATTTCATTGATTCAAAAAATTAAACAAAAACAACTCTTCAACATTGTTAGTTTACTAATACAGATTACAAATAAATTTTATTAAATTCATTGAATGAATTCATATTAACGAAATTGTTTTAATCTATTAAATTGATGTTTGCAAATTTGAATTAATATTTTGGAGTCCACCTGCGTCGCCTATAATGCGCAACAATCAAACAATGGCGTAAAAGTATCCGTATTTTCGGATTGTTTCGGGTTTCAGATTGAGAATTTCAGCAGAATTTAGTATAGTTTTATAGCTGAGCGCTATCAGCTGATATCAATTGGTCTTGATACACTTTTCATACTTTTGTCTAATCATAACATTTGCTAAAAGGCAATTTATTCGTTCCTGTCGTAAACTGTGATGGTTTAACAAGTTTTGATAGAATTCGGAGCAACGTTACAACGTAATATGTTGATTTTCGTTTCTCATGTGCAGAGTGTTGTCAAACATCCGTCCGGATATCATCGTCTCCATTATCCTGTACAGTTATATTAAATTTTGACCTGGTAAGAAAGTTATTTTTACTTTCACGCACTGTAGTCTCTACGCATTAGTTTGTGCTGCACACAATTTTACTTTTTAAAGCGAGACAATTTTAATAGACGCTTTATGAAATTCATTCCTGTAAAGAAATTTGTGCGCTTTAAAAAAGGTCAATAAAAGGCTACATATTATGTTCCATGACAGCTAAATGAGAGGCTAGTTCATATATTGTATATACATATATTTTATTTATATATAGAAAAATCCCCGTTTTTTAAATGAATTCGAATGAATTAACTATATATAGTGTATATCAGTTCATTGACATATAAAATTTTTCTTAATTAAAAAGTAGCTTTGATTCAATTTGATCTTTGTTATGTATACATAATACATGATTGGATAATAATAGTGGCAGACTTTGACCCCAGGTCTCTTTTTTTACCTTTAGTAACACTATAAAAACTTATATTTAAGATTCTATTCCGCCTGTAACTATTTTCCTTTCTAAATATCAATGCGATTCTACGATTTTCTTCAGAATTTCTGTTGACTTATAAAGGACTTTTTCTACATTTGAAACATTCATTAGACATTTATAATCTTTTACCCTGACTTCTATTTATGACATTATTGTTTATGTTTATAAACTACTTTCCATTCCACTGGGTAAAAAAAAACGATTCTGATATTATGTTTCTAGAATGCTCATATATTATCTAATTCATATTATCATCTACGAATATTGATGTTTATACAGTACTTCAATCCTGAGACATTTAAAATCATCTTGTTATTTGACAAAAAGTTTAATCATATTCTTAAAATTGTTCGCTGTTATTTCCCAATAGCGAATTATGATATACTTTTTCTTATAATGTGAAATTAGCATCTATATACTTATATACAGATAGATATAAATAAACACAACGCAATGTAAGCGGAGTAATCTACAATACTCATCATTTCATTTTTTGATTAAAATGTTGTTCTTTTTTTGTTTACAGTAGAATTTTTGCAAACATGGGAGGAGCAGTGAGTAGTGGACAGGATAACGATGAGTTAGTGGACAATTTGATAGAATCTGGGTACATAAGAACAAAAAAAGTCGAAAAAGTCTTCAGAGCCGTAGACAGAGCTGATTACTTTTTATCATCACATCGGGAGAGTGCATATAAAGATTTTGCTTGGAAACATGGCAATATCCATTTATCTGCACCTTGCGTCTACTGCGAAGTCATGGAAGGTCTTTCACTGGAACCAGGACTCAGTTTTTTAAACCTTGGTTCCGGAACTGGCTATCTCAGTACAATGGCTGGACTCATTTTAAGTAAGGATCATTTGAATATTAAGTTTGCCAAGTATTCTACTGAATTCAATTTTGAAACTTCTTATTTTTTTATTTAAAATTCCAGGTCAGAGTGGCACTAATCACGGTGTTGAATTACATGAGGATTGTTTAAAGTACTCTTATGACAGATTAGAGGAGTTCAAACAGAAATCGTTGGCTCTTGATGAATTCGATTTCTGTGAACCTCACTTTATCCAAGGTACTAATTAATCTACTATAAAATTTATAATTTAAAATAACGTTATGTGCAAATCTCATAAATTATTTATCCACAGGAAATTGTCTGAGTGTCATGCCAGGTAGAAGGTATGATAGAGTCTACTGCGGGGCAACGTGTCCCGAGTCTCACGAAGCATTTATTAAGCAGTTTGTCAAAGTTGGTGGCATTCTGGTAATGCCATATAAGGACCATTTACTTCGAGTCGAAAGAACCGATGAGAACACATGGACTCATAAAACTATGCTGCCAGTCTCATTTGCTACTTTAGTTGTACCTTATCCCGAAGCACAGAATTTAATACACTTACGTGAGTGGAAACTATTAAATTATAATTTTTTAAGTAATGTATTATAACTAATGCAATCGTTAGTTTGTTACTTGCTAACACGTATTATAAAGTAAAGTAATTGACCATTCTAATTAAAATTATTTTTCTTTTTTCAGCTGAGTGCGATCCCAATTCATTACAAGAATTATGTCGGGGCAGAATCAGACGTCGGTTGCGACAAAATGTGTGGTGCGAGCATTTAGATTTGGAGTGCAAAAAGCCAATTCTAGCAGATCGCCGAAGGACACCACCTACATCTGCTCGAACACTGCGCCGTTTCGTTATTCCAATTTTCGAAGAATCTGATGAAAGTTTGTCAGACGAGGACGACGATTATACTGGCAGAACACGACTGCTATTAAATGTTGATGCTCATCCAGGGGAGGCAATAACCACAACCTTACAATTAGTCAGAGCTGTGATCCAACCGAACAGGGACGAAAATCGTCTCAACTCGGAAGAAACACCTAATAGCAATACTAGCAGAAATAGTCATCAAAGCAGTGTTGAATCCGTTGACATTAGTACAAGCAGTAGCAGTGGTGAAAGGCACAGTGTTCACGAGGAAAAACAATCTCCGAGTACAGAAACCTATCAAATTTCTGATAACAGTAGCAGCTCTGAATCTGCTTGCGATAAAATTGAGGATCGAACGAAGCAAAAGGATAATGGAAATAATGAGAGAAGTCGCCGTGGGTCAAACTTCGAGTCTTATTTAAGTATGAATGAAAGCGACAGCGACGTAGATCAAGATGATACAATAATCCAGAGGAAAAAGGTTGCAAAGCGAGAAAAATCCGACAGCGGGATTGTCGACGATGTGGCTGTCGTTAACGATGATGGCAGCTCGAGTTCAAACACACATCCTTCAGAATCTGATATCATAGAAACAATGGATTTTCAATCTTACGACTTATTTCGAGAAAATAATTCTTCACCCCTTTATCCGCCTATCTGTATTCGAGAACAGAGACGAGATCATGGCGATGAAACAATTATGGGACATTACGTTGACTCCAACGCTTTTTCTTCTTACATGAAGGAAAAGATACACCAACTGCCTCTACCCCATTCGCTGAAGTTATACATTAACTACAATCGAAATCTATAAAAATGCATCAATTACATTAATTGTTTATTCATAAAAATAGGAACGTATATCTTTTTCTTACACAGAGAATCGTTAAACTTTCTAAGAAGTTTGTTTCTTTATTATATAAAGTGATACGAGTGCTTTGCGATTAGATCAGTGAATATTGACGAAAGTGCTTTGAATTTGAACAAAAATTTAAATTTGATAGAAGTTTTATTGAAATTTTTAGATTAATTGCGTAACTTTTTTCGCAGTTCAATCTCTTGTTCAATTTTAAGTAGATGCGGTACAACTGGGACTATTTATGAAAGTTAATTTATCTGTAGTTGGATAAAATGTACAGTTTAAAATTGTCGATAATATAGAATCGATATTTCACAGGCAAATTATTGTAAAGAAACAGTTTTTAACTTTATTGTCGATAATAATTATAATATTTGTAAGTCATAGCGGTCATAAACATTTCCTTATGGAACACTAATTGTTTGATTTAGTCTTTTTTATTTTCATCTTCACCTACTAATACATAAGTTAAGTTGGTACTAGACTAGGTTGTTTTCATGGAACCTTACAACCCTAGTTCGTTGTTACTTAAATCATTATAAATAAATTTTAAAAAAACATCGTCGGTTTTTGTACAAAAGAGAATGTATTTTCCATTAACTATACACAATGATACATTTAAGTAAAATAATTCTTATTTTCTCAAAAGATTACAACGTTTCACCGAATGAGTTTCGCAAGTCATTCGATACTTTTTAATTCGTCTAAAATCAATAACGTTCAGTTTCTGAATTTCTTAAACAATGGATGTTTATTTGCAGCAGATGTACTAGATTTTTTGTACTCATAGTAAACAGCATCATCTGCACCGGAGGTAGAAGCCATGTTCCCGGCTTTGCGAACAATCTGAAAGTAAAGTCATATTTAAAATTAAGATAATCCTTTAAAACATAGTAAATTACTTTTAGAATTATTAAATTAATTTTACTTACCGAACGACCTCCTTCTCCAGGCAATCTTTCTTCATCTGCATCCATATCACTAGCAGCCAAAACTTGTTGCAGCAAATTTATCTGTTCCTCTTTTGTTTTGTAAAACATATCTGGCTCCTGCAATACAAAATATTAAAAAATTAGGAGACCAATTTTTTACTTACGAATCAATGAATGAAATTCTAAAAAGTATACACACCTCTTCCATCCCAGAAAGTTTTGTGATGACTTTGTAAGCGTAACCTTGGTTTACCAAAAACTGTTGACGCCTCCTGGAATAATCCATTTCAAAAGTATCTTGAGAAACCAGTGTGTAGAAAAATGCATTATATTCCTCAGCAATGGCCCCTAAAAATGAGAGAAATAGATTTTAATTTCTACACAAAGGGTAAACAAAGGCAAAGTAAAACTTAAATGATTTTAATAGATAAAATAAATACCTTTCTTTGCTCGTAAAATACGTCCCAACCTTTGAGCTTCTTGCCTCCTGGAACCACCATGCGATGATATTTGAATCAAAACATTCGCTTCTGGTAAATCGAAGGAGGTATCTGCAACTTTGCTCACAAATATGGTGTTGACTTTCAAATTATATTTGAAATTTTGCAAAATTTGAATCCTTTCGCTCTGTAAACAAGTGAATTTAAATGTAAATATAAAGTAATAATTCTTAATAATAAATCATGTTTTATATTTAAAATTTACCTGACTAGTCGGGCCATAAATGTAGGGCTTGTTCATTTTAATAGCATAATGCTTCAGAGCAAAGACATTATCTGAAAAGACAATCGTTTTATCGCCTCGTCTCTCATGATATCGAATCAGATATTGGCAGGCCCGAAATTTATTCGGGTTCATCACGTACAAAAGCTGAAAAAAATTACTTAAAATCAGAACTGAAAGTGAAGCCAAAATGAAATAAAAAAAGAATTTCGGTTGTTTTCGCCTTACCAATTTTCTGCTCATCTTGCAGTTGAGATATTCCCTGTAAAATTCCGCAGTCATTGGACACCATACTTCCGCACATTGGACTCTTGCGATAAATCCTCGCCTTTGTAATTCCAGCCAGTTAGCCTCATAGAGCTTCGGTCCAATCAAAAAGTTTAAGTCGGCAATTTTATCATCCTCTCGCAACAAAGTAGCTGTGAGTCCTAACTTACAATGCGACTGGACAAGCGTCAAGACTCTTCTGAACATCTTCGCTGGTATGGAGTGTACCTCTGTCATTAAGAAATACTAAATTAATTTAACAAATAAATAATACGTATTTTAAATTGAAACTAAATTAAATCATATAGATAAAATAGTTTACCATCCAAAACCATAATTCCCCATTCCTGTTCCTGAAGCCACCTCATTGTCTGCTCAGCTTCCCAGGATCGTTTCTGAGTGTGGGTGATCATAGAATAAGTAGTGACCAAAATCCCACAGCCCATGGGTTTGTCTTTTGCTTCGCTCGTGAAACGACAGATCATCGAATCATCTGCTGTGGACCACATTTTAAATTGCTGTTTCCATTGCTCCACTGAAACACCAGAATTACAGAGAACAAGAGCTCGTTTTCTGACTGTACAACAGGCAGTCACTCCAACTAAACTTTTACCAGCACCTAAAAAAGAGAAAATTAGTTTTAGAATTAGTGAAAGACTAGTTTTCGAACTTATTTTTGGAATTAGATAAGTCATTGCAATTACCACAAGGTAGAACGATGACTCCAGATCTTGCTCGCCCATTTCCAAACATTTTTCGCAGACTTTTTTCTTGGTAGGGTCTTAAGACTGCTGATGGCTTTAGATCAATACTAAAAAGATGGAACTGTTTATAAAATGTAATTATCACTTACCGAAACTGACAGATTCAATTTAGGTTTATTAGAGGTAACGTACTTAATGTTCGGGTTAACGGTATCGTTTCTGAAATCATATTCAGCAAGAAGCGGATGGTCTAACTCAATACATCTCTTCTGTATTATTTCAATTTTTTCCTAAAAGTAATTTTAAAAAGATTTCAATTTAAACACAATTTAAAATATTCAATTACAAGTGCAATTCTATATCTTTATGTTTGAATTCGAATATTACTTGATTAACTTCAAAGCTGATAGTCTTCAGTTGCTGTTCTGCCTCCTCGTCTTCATCCTCCTTATCAATCTTTTCATAAACAGTAGAAATTTCATCCGGAACTGCTGTAACGCTAGTGGGAGGTTGCTCACTTGCCCCTGGCTTCGACCCAAACTAAATTAAAGAATAAAAATTATTATTAGCACAGAAATTCCTAAAAAAATGAGAAAGTAAAATTAATAAAACTTTATAAACCGGTAAAGCATTCGTTTTGTCATGGATATCTGTGATAAGACCATCCTTATCAACCTCATCTACATTTCTAATCAGTCTGCACTCCTGAATAACTGGGTCCTTCAATAACTTCTGCAAAACCTCCGGAAATGCAGATTCCACAAAATATTTGTTGTGTTTTAATACCAATTTGACCTACAAAAATAAAGTTAAAAATTTCGATTAAAATTTCCTTTTATAATCTCTCATAGACCGCTTATAAAATCTTTATACCTTTCCATACGATAAAGTGCAAATCCTTATAAATTCAACAATTCCATCAGGAATACTCGTTTTGCTCAATTTTTCCAGGTACTCTGTTATATCGTGAGTTTGTAGACCAACACTAACAGCTGCGTAGAGCGAGTAAGCTGTTAATTTATACTGAAAAATACATAAACTATTATATATTTCACTGCATTTTTAGTTCTCATTTTTATTTTAAATATGAAATTAAATTAAATACCTCGTGAATGTATTTTGGACGGGCTACGGGTTCTGCAATTGCGACTAAGAAATCCTGAGCCTGTTTGTAAACTGGAGAAAATGATTCCAAGAAAATGTGTCCATTCGGAGCCTAAAAGTAAAATTTCATTGCATTTTGTATTCCTTGTGCTTTTTAAAACCATAAATCAGGTCTTGTTACTTACCACCCACAAAGCTCTGGATTCATGATCAGGTTTTAGACTCATTTGAGAACGATAATCTTTGGCCCCAAATTCATCTTCTGCTGCAGGTTCCTGCTTTTCAATATCGTATTTAGCTGCAGCAGGAATGCCTCCTGGTTCTCCTGTTTCAGCAACATCATCGTCGTGGTAATCATCATATTCTTCCTTATTTCTTTTTCCAAATCGCTTGTCTAGAAGTAAATTTAAAACAAAAAATTACAAACATTAATATAATATTTTTTGTTGACAATATGTATTTTTATGTAGTACAAGAAAATTGATATTAGCAAAAAGTCAGTTAACAAACTTAAATCTTTTTAACAAAAACAATAAATCTAAGAAATCTAACAAATACCTGTATCTTTCCTGAATCTCTTTGGAGGTCCCATTTTTTTCATATAATCCTAGAATTTTAAAATTATATTTAATCAAAACCATAAGCAGGGCAACAAATAACAAGTTTTATTTATTATTTTCACTATATTTTACTTATAAAATATGTGATATAGGCTATGTTCCTTTAGCCACAAATCATAAACATATATATGTATGTATGTATATATATGTATATATATAGTTCAAATGTTCGTCGTTGGCGGGCTTGGCGGGTTTGGCGCTGGCGGCGGTTTTGGAGCTTGCGCGCTATTTCCCGTTTGAGGTTATAATCGTTTCCGAAATCGAAATCGTGGAATTGTTTTTAATGTAAAAACCTGAAAGAGATGTATAATTTTAACCCTTAATTCGTAATTTATTGTGTGTAAGTGAAAGTAAATACCTGAAAAAAATGTCGGTCGAACCAATTGGCAATATGCCGTAAGTATAATAAAATTTACTTCACCTGTAACCCCCATAACCCGGTTAAATTTTGTTTATTCTTATATATTTTTTGAGGCTTGTATTATACATATTGTTCTTTATTAAAATAGTTATTGCAAGGGATTGTGGTCAGTCATATCCGGAACTATTTGTCGCTGCGACAAAGAACTTGTGGAAGACGAAATAAAAAATGCAATCCCAATTTTGCGGGATGGGCTCAGTTTCTTTAAAAAATTCACGGAGGAGTCGTTACAAACTATTAATAAAAAAAATCCTCCACCAAGAATGTACGATTTGATCAGTAAACTTGCTCCACTTTTGGTAAGTAATTTCAAGATTTCATTTTAAAAATTGCATATGTATATTATCCGAATTCGTTTTTAATTCTTGAAATGTAACTATAATTTTAAATACGTTTTTAGAACCTGGACGCAACTATAACATGGGATTTAGTTTGCAATTTCATGCTCTACGAGTACAGAAACTGTGCCGAAACTTTTGCCTCTCAACTCACAGATTTGACATCAATGAGAATTTTAATCGAAGACATTTGGAGTTTCTACTACGCAGAGAGAGTGAATTTAATAAAGTGCCTTAAACTCATGGTTGAATATAGAGATAACACGAAGCATCCTCATCAAAAACAATTTGTCAACTTCTTTGATGAAGTACTTCTTGGAAATTTATTAGAGTCTGTGCGAAAACAAATTGAAGCTCTCAAATTTATTAATCCTCCAGTCAGGTCACAGCTTTTTACTGAGGATCATCTTCATCAAATTTACAATAGTAGTCTAGTCGAAATGCGAGAATTGTTACACATATATACAGTCATTTTAAATGACGTTCACATTTCTGATGATTCTTTCAGTAACGTCTATGGAAGTATTAGTGTAAGATATTTTTTATACAATATTTTTCTTTGACAAACCTGCTAGAAAGTCTCTGTCTCTACTATTTATTGTATTAAAAAAAGCTTATTGCATAAAAGGAAACTGGCAGGCTGGACTAGTACTTTTTTTTAAATTTAATATTAATTGAAAGGAAATTTTTCAGGGAGAACCGAGACGTTTAATCAGTTACAACAGTCATGAGGACAAAGAGATTGTAGCAAAAAAAATCGAGGATATTCAATATAGCCAGACTGCTTTGTTATTAATCGCTATGGATGTATCAAAACAGTGAGTATAATTTATTTTAATATCTCATATTAGCCTACTTCAATCTCAGTATTAATATTAATTATTAAATTAATTGTTATAGCCCTGGTATGGAAGATTGGATAAAAGGTGTTAGGAAAAGTATGCAAGACACTTTTGAGCACAAATGTCTGCGAGATAGTTTGCCACAAGACGGACCATTGCTGCTTGCCTGGATGCTAGCAAACTACGCAATCGAACAAGACAACACGGATGTTTTAAACTGCTTCAGACCTTTTGGTATACGGGCCATTCAATTAAACGTTTTCAACTATCTGCGAGGAATGTTAGATTCCGAAATGGTGAGGGAAGACACCCATTATGCCGAAATTGTCCGAAGCAGCATTTATAATCTCCTGACTCTCCTGTGCGCTTTCATCGATGAAGACCGACTCGATACCCTAACCGGAATTTTCGATGCCGTTGCTTCTGTTTTAAGATATTCAGAACTCGCTGAGAGATTCTGGCAAGAAAAAGAAGACGGTTTGTGGATTTTCTACAAAATCGCAGCACAGTGGTTTCCTTATCGATTTGAACCACTCACCGCTGTCGTTACTGGACTAGCCACAGCTTCTGTTTCCAGTGCTAAAAATGTAATTTCCTATTGTTTATTTACTTAAAAACTATAACTTTTTTCTGATAAATTCATAAAAAATGTTTCATATTTTTATTTTTTAGGTAGTACAGGCGCTAGACAATTTATCCTCTATTACCCTCGAAGTTCCCCGACGACAACTTCACTCCAACGAACATTTAATGCCCTACGGTCAAGAGTGCACCATCCACAGGAATACCTTCATAATTCCCAAGACCACTCCTCGGGAAAGAATTGAATCCGCCAGAAGAAAGGACGACGGCGACGAATTTGATGTTATCCTCTGGAGGATAAAATCATCTTACTGGGATGCCTTCCACCACAAAATCGAACAACTTTTTTTCCAAGCGAGTGGCGGAATGGTCAATCTGAGCAATACAGAAGCTATCCTTCCGGAACAAGTCACCCAGGGCTTCGCTCTCTTAGAAGCTATCCTCGCAGTCGATATAGAAATTCCTCGTAGTATGGTTATTCCCACAGAACTAAGCTTCGAAATCATCAATAGATTCTCATATCCAATACTCCCTCTGAGTATCTACAAAGTAGTAGCTGCCTGCATTCGCGTTTCTTCAAAACTCGTCCTTAGATATCCAGAAGACGTGCTTTCTCGAATGAGAACCGGAGTCTATCCTCGATTCGATGACCGATACCAGAAAACAACAGAGTTTGCTGAAGCCGTTTCCTTTGATGGAGGCCTTGTAGCTTCCTGGCTTTCAAGTATCGAGACTATCCAACACACTTATCCAATTCTGAACGCCTACTTAGACACATTATCTAACTATTTACTTGCTCGGCACAGTAAAGAAGCAATGTATGCAGTTGAAATTCCCGGAATGGTTCTTTTGCTTCAAAGCGTTCTGCCAAAACTAGATTCCTGGTACTTCCAATCGGAAACTGAGAGGGTGGAACTCTGGCTAAAGAGCGTATTTTGTCTTCACCGAGCTCTCGATTTAATACCAGGAAAAAAAGGCGAGTCACGGAATGAATTAAGACTTATTGTGACCTATAATCTTCTCCATTTGGAACCAAGACACGCTCTTCTGAAGCTTGTGAGAACTGGCGAACGAGCTTTGAGGAATCGAATGATGAATGAGACGGATTGGATTGCTGGGAAAGGTTTTAAAGTAATAAAAAGCGTTCAATTAGCTCTGTCGGTAGTTAACAGACTTTTGATGTACCGAAAGAATCTAGGACTTGGAATCGAGGAAAGATCTCCGCTTGAAATTGCACTTTATGCTTCTCCGTCTTTACCAAACGGTCTCTTGATTGTTCCAACTATTGTTGATTACCTCTACGTCTGGTTTAGTCCTGCACTTCAGGCAATGGCAGTTAGATTATTGAAGAAATTCGCTGAAGGATTCTCTATGTCACTTTTAGTTTGTATGGGAATGGATGGAACAGCTATTAGAGAAACTTTTGCCTCTCGATTGATGTCTCCTACCTGCGCTGCGGAAGTCAAGGTCGCAATTCTTGAATTGGTAGCAATTTGTCTTGATCGTCAACCTGGATTAACCGAGGCTCTTTTTAATATTATGCATCAAGCAGAACGCAGGAGAATTTTTCCAAGACCTGCTGATGAATTTTTAACCGAGGGTTGTACCAGATTTTTGGATCTTTATATGCAGAGGATCCACCAGGAAGAAGACATTGTCTACGATAAACTCTATGATTCAACTTTGAGTCTTTTAAGAGCAATGTGGTACCATCGAAACGAAATCCTTGTCAACTTCTTCCGTAAAAGGACAGATTTTTGGAGTCATTTGTTCGCACCATTATTTCGCAGATTGGTTCCTGATGTCAGGGGCTATTCACAATTAATTGATATTGTCACCTTGGAGTTGTTTAAAAGTACTCTTTTGGAAAAGGATTTCCAAAAAAATCTGGAGAAGTTGCTGGACAAGAAAGAAGATTATTGGGAAAAGCTAGCGAGCTATGTTTTCGAAAGTATTCCTCAATCAGAAATGACAAATGAAGAAGAAGATGAAGAGGAAGTCGTTATAGAAAAAGATGGCCTCAAGCCCTTCTTCGAGACGATTCTTGAGTCCTGGTATCAACTTCTAGTTACTTTGACGGATGAAAGAGTTGCCACCAATTATCCTATAGATGAAAAACAAGCTCAAAGAACCACGAGTCTTGCTTTGGATCATTTACTGAAATTATTGAAACAACCGACTCCGATATCCGCAGCAAAGCGAATTTCTCACACGAAAACTACGATGCTGTTGGCCTCGATATCTTTCAGATGTGTTTCTTGTTGGAAAAAAAAGTGCGTTGGAAATCCCTCAGATTTAAAAAAGAAGCTGACCGAATTAGTTCAAGAAATTTTGCAGTTTTATAGAATTTATGGAAGAGGTTTAAGGCAGACGTTAATTTCCCTAGTTTTAGGATTAGTTCAGCTAATTGGAGATACTCTAGTGGAAGATAATGGGACTCTAGAGTATTTACTGGGACAATGTTGTGTACTGGCGACTGGGGATGTTGAAGAATTGAAGGAAATGGCAAGGAGTCGAGAAAAGAAGAGGAAATTTATAAATCGAGATGGAAAAGAGGAAGTAGATCGAGTAAATGAGGATTTGGATGCAATGGAGCTAGCTGCGATTTGCGAATCTCTGCCAGCTACTTTGACTGTTAGTCTAGTCACTCAGCTTTTGAGATATCAGATTGAATCTAATTCAAAGAGTCAAATGAGAAAAACTGCATGTTTACAACTTAGGCAGTTGATTACTGAGATTATGATGACGGTTGGTGTTACTATGCACAAACATCCTTATGCTAGATTTAGCAAAGCGGCTCTTGCGTTCCTGGGAACTGGTGTCAGATCGATTTCTGGAGTTCTAAAGTTTGAAGAAGAAGCTATTGCAAAACTCTGTCTTGTTTTGGTACCACCTTCAGATTTGAAGAACAGTGTTCTGGATTCCTTGTACGATGTAAGTACTTTCTAATAGTTACTCTATTATTTTCTTAATAGTGGATTAAAAGTATGATTAAATCGCAAAGAATTTACTTTTAGAAAGAACTAAAGTAAAGATTATTTTTAACAGGATTGTAGCAATACAAGCAAATGGCGGTGTCAAGATTGGTGGCCTATTTATACTCTTGGATTGGAATTTATAATTGGCCTTGTGATCAGCGAATCTTCCTCTTCGTACATTTCGTACGTGATTACGTTCCTAGGATCTCACGAATATCAACTAATGGAAGTGTCTACTTTACTGAGGCATACTGCAGATCCTGTGGCAGCAGACCTTATTCAATCTTTAATTTCACTTGTTTCAACTCTATCAACAAAACCAGTTTACTGGGATTCGATACATCCAAACGTTCGAGAAACTTTAGTGGTGAGTGATATTATTTTAATTGTTTTTTTATTAAGTCATTGGCTATTAGTTTCGTTTCAGTATCAGATGCGAAAAATGAATATTATTATATATTATATAAACGCAAATATTGTTTTCAATTATCAGTTTATATTTTTAAATTTAATACATAATCTTATTATTAGGCAATCTTTCTTATGTCATTAATTCAGCTGTTGATAAACACTTCATTCACTGAAATTCATTCACAATAATATTAAAAATCTATAATTCTCGGAAAAAGACTTTATCAATTTGATTAATTAACTGATTATTCCGTGCCATTTCCTGTGTTTTCACGTTATCATTGATTGACGATCAAGTTCAAGTATTTTTAAAACAGATATGATATCACTCAAGTAAAATTTTATCACGTATTCATAGACTCATTTTATCTTTTAATCAACTTGTGTTCATCAGTCTTACCTTCTTATTGCTTCATTCTAATAATAATATTGTGAGTGATTAGTTCTTACAAGTGGATTAACAATTTATATTTAAACTTACAATTATTATTCCTCATTTTCGAAACTGTTAGTGAGCACACTTTATTAGATTCTATTTTATTCTAATAATAATCTGGCCACCATGTCTTTTGAAGAATCTTGGATTTTAATAAAAATTGAAGAACAACAGAAACTTGTTAATCGAATCACTAACGCATACGACTTTGCCATACAAAGTTCAACAAATCCACCCAAGGGAGTCTTGACTGCACATTACGAAGTTCTTGAAAGAAATTGGAATCGTTTTGAAGTTGAACATAATGCTCTTCTTCTTGATATAAGAAAAATGGATACGTCCGCATATTATTCAAAAATACCAAAGTTTTTTGACACGCAGGAAGTCTACCTCAAGGTAAAAAGTCAATTTCTGGAAGCTATCGACTTAGTCTCTTCTGAAGATTCAAGAGATGTTGCAAGTGAAGAAACTTCAAAACCTCACCCATCACAACTGAATACCCCAAAATTCTCAGGATCATATACAGAATGGAATCTCTTCAGTCATTTATTCCAGGCCTTGATTGGTATGAATCCAAGTTTCAGTGCAGTCGATAAAGTGCAACTTTTAAAGAAAAATGTCTCTGGTGAAACTGCTCAACTTTTAAAAGATGATACACTTTATAGAGAAAAATTTAATGAAGTCTGGGATATTTTGACAGAAAAATGCGATAATAAAAAATTTCTGGTTAATACTCACTTGTCAAATATATGTAAAATACAACCGATCACTAATGCGTCTCCTTTGGAGTTAAAGGAACTTCTCAATATTACTGTTAGAAATTTGAAGGCTTTGAGTGCAATGGGAAGGCCTGTGGAATATTGGTCTGATTGGATCATTTACCTCACAGTTGAGCGATTCGATCCCCAAACTCGTAGAGATTGGGAAAAGTCTGTAGAAACTTTAACGGATCCACCTACCTTTGAAAGATTGAAAATATTTTTGCAGAGTCGTATTTTGGCTTTGGAAGATTTGGAAAACAAAGTTGTGAACAGGGGATATTAATTACGGCATTTTGTACGAAGCATTTTTTTAGTTTAAGGACAGTTTTAGAAATATTTTATTTTAAAATTCGGAACTATTCAGTCTTATTACAAAGTTTAAAATTATATAATTTAAATTTAGAGTAAGAAAATGTGTTTAAAAATTATTTACGGCTGCGCTTGATCTACGAAGAAAATAGATTAGTCGAATGCTGAAAATACCCCAGGTACTTTAAAATAGATTAATTAATTTTTTGTTTAATCTATACCAGAATGAGTATTTATAAAAATAGTAACGTGTCTGAAACTGAAATGAAACTTTAGTATGATAAGTGAAATATAATTTCGCCTTAATATCTAAGTAGAATAATAAAATATCTAATTCCAATAAAAAATTCCTAATTAATCTAATTACAATATCAATATTATTTACAGAAATGTACTTATCTGGCTTACGACAGTACAGTTAATCTGTTGCTACGTCCTCGAATTTTAAAGTTCATCATGGATGGAATTAGTGTCGAAAGTGCGGAAGAATTACAGACCTGTGATGAGAAACAACTTAGCAGAGAGCTTAAGCTTCTTATTAACAAGTTAATTTTGATAAATACATCGTGTGCCATGAGCTTCGTTTATTTTTCACCTCGTCTCAACACTCTCGTCGACTCGATTTACGCTCAGGAAGATTTGTGGTATGCACCAATGGCAGAGATGAACTTCGGTCCACCTCAAATGTGCATCACTTCTGGACCACGTTTAACTTATGGTATAGTAATAAAATATCAATTAAAAAATCAAAAAGAAAATCTTCCGGTTAGAAGCTCTTATGAAAATTCCAGTTTATCTCAATTAAATTTTTATTTCCAGGTACGATCATTAGCTCCATCCAGCTCTTCACTCAGGCCCAGCTACATGTTCATTCCTCAGCAAATCAGAGTCACTCCTTCTCAACTTTATCCAGTGGTTCGATTCGTTCATCAGTTTCCCGCGAAGATAAAATCGATTCCGCCAAAAAGGAATGGGAACGAGCATCGCCAGAAAATCTTCGAAGAATGCAAGTTAAGGATTTGAGAAAAATCCTTCACCAAACAGGTTCATCAGCTTCAATACCTTCTTCTGTAATTAGTAATTATCCAAGTGGAGTAGATTTCTCAGGATATCTTACTGGTCGAGACGTGACTGTACCACTTCTCAGTAATCCAAGGCTTATAAGAAGACCTTTTGATCCTCTAATTTGTGAGAACACGATTCTCTCGAGGGCAACTGCTCTGATTCCGATGCCAGGTCGATCCCACATGGGCAAAAGCAGTAGTCCAAGTCCTAGGCAAGGTGAAAACGATGGGTTAAAGCGCTCTCGCAGTGAAGGAAATGGAGGAACGAGCGATCCCTGGTTCGCTTCCATGGAAGAAAATAACACCAGACTTGCTTTGGAAGTAAATTTGGTACTGATACTTTGTCAGGCTCTTGAAGGAGTTAAAAGTCCCAGATTGGCGATGAGAGATCGACAACTTATCGCCCGGGAAACATCAACCGAGGTCGGAGTATTTTTTGACTTTTTAGAGCACAAGAGAAACTTCAGTGATTGGGAGGTAAAGAGAAAATATTTCAAAATTTTTAAAATAAAGTATATCAATTTGAAATTGTCGAATTAAAAAAGGCTTACCAGGTCTACTACTCATTTATTCATCTAGAAAAGCTCTGACGGTATTAAATCTTATACATTTTTTAAAGGTTTCTGCTACCCTCATCGAGGCGGACCCAAACAAATTTAAAATCGTCTGTGCATCTACCGAAGCCGACCACAGATTGCCAGCAAGATTATTAAAAACTTGCACAACACAGAAAGCACCAATTCGTCCAGTTCGACTTGCCTCAGAAGATGACGACGATTCAATTTCCGTATTTGAAGATTATGAAGAGGTTGAACAGAGATCAAACGATGACGTAGTAACAAGTGGAGGTTTTAGTACTAAAATTGATACTTCAAAAATTTTACCTCTTCTAGGTAAATTATTAAAGTCTGTGGTAGAATCGTTAGATTCTGCGCAGTATTGATAAAAATAAACTTAATTTTGTACTTTGTAATTCAAGTCAATTGGTATTAGTTTCAAAATGCTTTAAATTAAAAAGCATTCATAAAGTGATTGGATTGAAGCTAGATTGTTAAGATATTGTGTATACTGTGAATATAATTGTTCTTGATTTTCAGTAAACATATATTTTTAAAAATATATTTACGAATTTCTTTTTTCTAATAATAGGACCCAAGTTTTAAGTTAACATTCGTTTAGTGTTTTTGTTTCAATTAAATAAAAATAGGAGTATAAAAAAAATTAAAAACAAATCAGAAATTGTCATAAATTTTATCAGAAAATATATTCAGGATTTAGAATCATATAACTTAATTTGAAATTAAATAACTTTGCCCAAAATACGTATGTGAAAAACAGAAAAATAGTACTTGCTAGAATAGAGACAAAGAAATACATTAATAATCTTACAATATTCATTTAATCTGATCGTTCTAGGTACATATCGTCGTAAAGGGTATCGACTAATCAACAAGTCGTGCATAAAGACAATACTCTTATCACCTGGTGGGATCACAATCCTAAAACCGATCGTTAAAAATTTCAGAATGAAACATCGTACTTCGTCATTCAAATTTAACACTTGTACCTTCCAAAATGACTTTAAATTATTAAATAGAAACCAAAAAAGCAACAATTTACAGTATTATTAATCACTCATCGCAAAAGCTTCACTGATTTACGAAAGCACAAAGAATACTCATTACGCAGAATGCCATCATCTTTAAAAATACAAGAGGACATTCCTCGTAAAAATCAGTCTGTACAAAAAAATCGGACCTCGAATACACTCGGAAAAAATTTTCCCCGACTATAAATACAATTAATATTTTTTCCTCAATGAAGTAATTGCAGAAGTCGAGACTCTTAACGCGCTTTCATGTCACCCGTCGTCGAACGATCAATAATAATCGTATTACTGTAGAGTAGAAAAATATAATTCGTGGGTGCTTAACGAATGCGTATTACGATTTTAATAATTTTGGTGCTTTGAGAAGCGACGAACGTTCGACGACGCGTTCAAAACATCTTTCAGGGAGGAAATCGAAAGCGAGGAGTGCCGCTAAGGTGGCAAATGAGGTAAAATGTTTTCAGGTGATCGTGCCGTTTCATTTCCAGTGGGGACGTTTACTGATGATGTAAGGAGGTGACTATTGTTCGGCTGGTGTGCACTTCGCTGTGAGGGTGACGACGAGGAAGACGGGGACCAGGTGCCTCCACCTTCTGTATTACCCTTCGTCGCTAACCCATATTCCATGTGGCCCCGGGTCAAGTTAAAAGTTGCGGAAGGTACATTCGAATTCTGCAAAGTCGTAATCGGCGTCGCTGAATGTTGAGGTGGTTGCACCGGCGCAAGTGCTGAACTATTAAAATCGATCGCAAGAGGATCGACGACGCCTGGATTTGTAGCTCCAGCTCCAGCTCCAGGAATAGATCCTTGAGCTGTTGCACCATCCCAAAGTTCTAGAGATTTCGAATCCTCGTTATTTGCCAAATTTGTATTTGTCCTCTGTCGTTTCGCGTCTCCATATAACAAACAGTTAACATTTGGTGAACTGCTCCGGTCTCGAACTCCTTCCTGTTCTTCCAAGAATCGGTCCATATAGTCCCTGCTTGCAAGTGAAATTTTTCTCAGATTATATTTCAGTATTTAAAATTACGTAGTTATATTCTTTTATTCTACTGGCACATAATTAAAATCATCAAATTATCAAAACAGGATTGAATTACTTAATTTAAACTTATTATCTAACCGAACTTTTGCATTTAATGTTAAAAGAAGGAAATATTTAGGTAAACTTACGTGATGCCCGGATGGAGAGCATATTTCTTTTTTTCCAAACGACTCTTGTAGGTAAAAATGTCATGCCTTTCAGTCTTCTTCCACAAGTAATAAAATTGCACGAGTTCACCGACGGACCTTGTCCTCACCTGAAACATTTTGTTTACTACCAATCAAGATAGCAAAAAAGAGACAGATATTTTCAATTTTAGGCAACTAACAAATTGAATCAAGAATGTGAATTTCTACTAGTAGAAGGAATTAACATTTCAAAAAATTAGTTTCTTGCTACTATCAAAAGCGACGTACCTTATTCTTTTGAATGAGATTAAAGTCTTTGCCGAAATTTCTCAGGCCAGATTCAAAATTATGACACTCTTCTTCCGACCAAAGACTAACTGTATCAGGTTGGGGTAAAACATTCATTCTGCGTCTTCGAAGAGCTTCTTCTAAATTATATCCACATTGTAGTAACAAATAAAGAGCTTGCTCGTCATCTCTTATATGTGAGCCTGCAGGTAAGGTGCTTCCTCTAACAGCAGGTAATTGCGCTCGTTCCAAAAATTCTTCAGTCTCCATTTCGTTGATGTGGCTAGGATCCCACAGCATTTTATCTTCGTTTTCATATGGTAGGGCATCATCATATCTACAAAGACCTTCCGGTATCGCCGCCTGGTAATCACTTCCGACCTGAAATTAATATCAAAAGTTGTTAATAGTTATTTTATGATAAAGAAACTCGAGTTTTTACTTAAATCTTGAAAAAAATTCCATTTTTCAAGTACAAACCATAATAGTTTTCTTCCATTCTTCCTCATCAGGACTGTAATCACAATCGTCTTCTTCTTCTTCGCTTTGAGGTCTTGAGACACTTCGAAGAAGTCTAGAAGATCCACAACCACTTCCTCCACTGCCTCCGTTACTTCCACTTCCGCCTCCGCCACTATTTCCACCCACAGTTTCCATTCCATCATTGCCTTCTGCTCCATTTCCTGCCTCGTTTCCACCGCCTCCACTGTTTCCAGAAACACCATTGTTATCATTTCTCGCACTTCCTCCTCCTGTGATGTTGGATTCGTTGCCACAACCAACTCCAATCACACACGAATTTTCAGTTCCTCTATTATTTCCACCAGTGGATGCTCGAGTTGCGTTGCTTTCTTTCATCTCCTCCTTTTTAACCATTTCTGTGTAGAATTGTTTTAAGTCTGGTTCGTTATTTGATGGATCATCGTCCTCTTCTTCATCTTCCTCATCGTCTTCTTCCTCATCTTCTTCCTCATCTTCATCCATTTTATCTTTCAATTCTGTATTGCCTGTTTGGAGGAGAACCATTTGGTCGGAACTGTTTGAATTTTCCATTGAGGAATCTCGTAAGCCGTACATTGCGAGCAACTCTTTTAAGGGCATTTCACCTTCCTAAAATAATTCGATAAGCTTTTTAGTTCAATGTTAGCAATGATGAGAATTTAGAGAAATTAGAAAATTTAGCTTATTATTTTAATGAAAACTAGAATTTTTAATATTCAACAAAAATTAAGGGAATGTGATACTTTACCATGCGAGCAAATTAGTTATACCAATTATACATTCATAATAATAAATATTTTTAGGTAATAAGAGACAATGAACCTTCGTCTATATTAGGCGAAGGTTTATTGACTCTTATTAGCTAAAAATATTAATTATTATGAATGTATAATTGGTATAACTAATTTGCTCGCATGGTAATTTATCACATGCCCTTAAGGAATTTTTTTCAGAATCAGCTTGCGCAATTCTCAAAAATCGTTTAAAATTAAATGATTTCTAGAAGTTGAAAAGTCTTTTGCAATTTTCATGGAGTCATATTAGTTTCCTGTGAAGAAATCTATTTAAAAGAAAGGTGTTCATCTGCCCTCAATAGATTTAAACTTGAAAAATTGTATACTATATTTAAATTTGGCGATTAGCATATTGATAAGCATAAGAATTGAAAGTTGAATATTAACAATAGCAGTCAAAAGAAAGACAAGTAAACATTATTGATCAAAATATTTATCATTTCGGCTCACAACCTGAAGGGCAAGGGGTTTCCCTACCCTCAATAGATTTAAACTTGAGAATTTAAGTACTCAATGTACCTTTTGTAAATTTGTCAACTCGTGGGAGTCTTCGCTGCTTTCCAAGGCTTCTTCCTCGTCTAGAGTTCGCTCGTCATCAAAATCATTCACGAGAATATCGGCGGCTGGACCTATATCGTAATCTCGATCAGCCCTGTAAATTTTTACCAACGAACACAGTAGTCAATATTAATCCTGCATCGGTCTGCTTGATTAAATTCCTCAATCCAAAATTCGTCAGACACGAGTAGGATTAATCTTCGGACATGTATATCGTTCAACACACAACCTATAATTAAAAATTAAAAAAAAACTTACATGTTTTACTCTCCGCCAGCATGAAAAATGAAATAAAACCATGGAGATTGTGCAAAAAACTGACCGGCTTCTGTCAAAACTAGTTCTGTTTCAAGACAACTGTCATGCAACCTGAACTTCAAAAACCGAAACTTGAAAACCTACTTTTGACTCCTTTTGCACAAAAAGCCTTACAATTTTTCTAAATTCAATCTCAATGATCACCAGTTACGACCTAAATCGCTGTTCTTTCTTTAATTTTCGTGTTCCGAACACTTGAGGAAAACGACTCTGAAAAGATGAAGCTAACCTCGAATTGTTTTGACGATGCTCCCTTTAAATTTCACTTAATTCAAAAGAGAACTGTTCACTCTTGGATTTTTCGTTTTGACACATGTTATAGTCCATTCAAATTTTTATTGCCTCCTTCCACTATTTTCTATTCGATGAAAAACTTCGAGTTTTTGCAAATTTCGGAATTAAAATATAACCGATTCGCAAAACGCCAGATCGGCCAGATACGTCACGGTTTTGCGCGACTTTTGCGTCGTCGTCGTGCAGTGATGGAAACTCGATGTTTTGGAATGTCTTACCTTATGAGAAGCGTTGTAGATGATTTTCGGGTTCCTAAACCCTGAATAGAGTTATAACAAAAAAATAGAAATTTTACCTTTTGTTTACTTTGATCATGATCATCCAAAGTCCAACTTCAAAGCAATCCAAAACTCCAAAAAGTAGGGATCAGTGTCAGTGACACCAGAAGTGACACTGACGTCAGTGACGACGAAAAATAATTATTTTTGTGTCATTCTGTTATCAAAATTAACGTGTATTTCAATTATTTACAACAGGAACTGATATACAGTTTTTAATAATGTCACACTTTGCGTTAAGTAAAGTTTTGAAGTCTAATCGTTCGAGGGTAAGTTTTTGATTGTTTCAGTATTTTCTTTTGTTTCGCACGTATTTTTTTTTCTTTTACGTATGGAAAAAATAATTACTACATTTTCTTCATTTGTCTTCCAAGTTTTACGTTACCATTGTTGCCGATATCATTAAAATGATTACGATTTTTTGTTATTAATTCAAAACAACGAGTAAATTGAAGAGATTACATTTTGGAGTTATAACTGTAATATTTTACTAAAACTCTCTGAAATAATGTTTTCAGGTCCAAAACAGATTCACCTTATTATTTATTCTACAACAAACCAGGTGCCTACTTTCGGTCATTCAGAATCAAAATCGCATGATGAATGCAAGAATAGAGTGTGCGCTGATTCGTAAGCGAAACTCAGCAAAATAAGAGATATTTAATGAAACATGTATAATTTATGCTAATTTCTTTTTTCCAGAGAACAATCGACTAAGAAAAATCCCAAAAATATCCAAGATTATGAGTACCTACAGCAAAGTAAGGTCCCTACGATGCATTTCCAGGCATCCTTGCCTCGATTACCTATTCCAAAGTTGGAAGATTCATGTAAAAGATACTTGAACGCACAACAGCCTTTGCTCAATGAAGAACAATTCTTGTTCACGAAGTCTTGCGTAGATAAATTTTTAGAAAGCGAGGGACCAACGCTCCATAAAGAGTTATTAAAGATTGATAAGAAAAATAAACATACTAGTTATATTAGCGAGTATTGGTTTGATATGTATCTTAGAGATCGGCAACCTTTGCCAATTAATTATAATCCTATGCTAGTTTATAGTCAGGAAACTGATCAGCGTTATAATGATCAGTTAGTGAAAGCTACAAATCTTGTCGTTTCTTCTATTAGATTCATGAAATCACTCCGAGCAGGAAATTTAGAACCAGAAGTCTTCCATCTAAATCCTAAGAAATCAAATACTGAATTTTTTAAAACTTTTACGGGAATGTTGCCTTCATGGCTTGCCTGGTATGGAGCTTTTGCTTTGAAAGCTTATCCACTTGACATGTCTCAATATGCAAATCTCTTTAACTCTACAAGAATTCCAGAACAAGAAAAAGATAAAATCAGCATGGATAAATCAGCCCGTCACATGGTTATTATGAGAGGTGGAAATTTCTACGCTTTTGACATTCTGAAAGAAGACGGAACAATAATCTCTCCAAAGAAAGTAGCAGCCAATTTAAATTTTATTCTTCAAAACAAGAAGTCTGCAGCTGAAAGCCCAATTGGGATTTTCACTACATCAGAAAGAAATCAATGGGCAGAAGTAAGGAAACATCTTTGTAAAATAGGAAACGAGGAGATTCTGAAAAAAATCGATTCTGCTGCTTTCGTTTTAGTATTAGATGATGAAACAATTGGTGACGAAAGAGATAGCGAAAATTATAAAAAAATGGTTAAGCAGTTTCTTCATGGAGATGGTAAAAATAGATGGTTTGACAAATCCTTTTCACTTATTATAACTAAAGATGGATTTGCTGGACTCAATTTTGAACATTCTTGGGGCGATGGAGTCGCTATCCTGAGATATTTTACGGTACAATTTTTTATTTAAACATGGAAGATGCTGTTTCCTTTTCTTCCTGATCTGAAACTTGATAGAATTTTATATAATTTGTTTTTTTTATACTTTTCAGGATGTAAAGGCTGATATTACCAAAAATCCATGGTTCCGTCCTGAAGACAGAGTGCTGATTTCAAACGTAAATCCACAAGTAGAATCATTAGAGTTTAATTTGGATGGAAAAATGAAAAAATTAATTCAAACAGAACAGGAAAAATTCAAAAAGTGGACGGATTCTTTGGGCGTTGGTCACGTAATCTATGATGGTTTCGGAAAAGAAGAGTGTAAAAAATTCGGAGTTAGCCCTGATGCCATAATGCAATTGGCCTTCCAACTTGCTTTATATAAACAAGAAGGGCGATCTGTAGCGACCTATGAATCTTGTAGTACCTGTGCTTTTAAACATGGAAGGACAGAAACAATCAGACCTTGCACAGAACACACAAAGGCTGTCTGCTCTGCTATGGTTAATAAGAATTCTGAAATTTCCAACGCTGAATTAAAAAAAATGATTCAGGATTGTAGTAAAGCACATACGGAACTCGTCAAAAATGCTGCTATGGGTACACACTGTTTTTAAGAAACTTAAACATTATTTGAAGAGCTTTCAAACAGAATATAGGATTGTAAATTTTATTAATACCCAATGTATTCTTTAATTATTTTAACAAATCTATTTTTGCAGGCCAGGGTTTCGATAGACATTTATTTGCTCTCAAAAAGATGCAAGAAAAACTAGGATTGAAAACCCAGCTTTTTGATGATCCAGCGTATGCAGCAATCAATAATAATATTTTGTCCACTTCAACATTGTCTGCTCCGATTGTGATAGCTGGATCATTTGGACCAGTAGTGCCAGAGGGACTCGGAATTGGGTAAATATTATTTTTTCTTTAATTTCTAATTTGACTTGTAAAATACTCAATATGTAAATTTAAAATATTTTAATGAAATATCGAATTCAAATAATTAATTCTTTCTAGATACATGATCCAAGACAAAAGACTAGGTGCTGTCGTAACTAGTTATTCAAAGCATCGTAATGTGATGGACTACGTTCAAAATCTTCAGAGTGCATTTGAAGATATTCATAAAGTGATGGTGACACCCTAAAAGTCACGATTAGATCATGTTGATCTACTATAATAATTGTTAATCTGCCAGTTTGGTCAATTTTAAGCTAAACTTTAGTTTGCTATATTGTACCTGCAGAGTATTTTTCACAATTCGATGCTTTTATTCGATTATATATTTTTGTTATACTTTTTATACGCGACTAAAGTCTTTATAATTGTTATACAATTGTACACATGCAATATAAATGCATTTTGAATAAATATTTACAGATGGTGATTGATTATGGAAATTCTCGTTTTATTTAAATTCCTTAATGAAAAATTTTAAGTTTGGTTTGCTTAAAGATTGCAGGAAGGGACCGAGCTTTCATAATATAATACTAAGAATTCTTTTCCATATTTTATTTTGCAATTCTCCAAACGGAGGATGCTATAGCGAACTTTAATACAGCGAAGTGGTTAATATATACAATATAACAAAGAAACAATGAGACTCCGTAAGTAATGCTAAGAATATTAACATCCACGAACTTTGACATATTTAAACGTTCACGAAAAAGGGAGTACAATTCGTTTCATTACAGGCCAATGCTGGAAATATCCAAGGATTTTTCTTAGAGTATTACACGTAATTGCGAAAATATTCATTTGGAAGCGATGAACTCGATATCTGTGCTTGAATACTATTCAGTAAATGCAAATCTTTTTCTTGACTGGTATACATTTACTGATGATATGGATCGCCATTTTAATCTTAATATCTAGGCTCTAAATCTTCTCCAGGAATATATAACATTCATCGCCTAGCATACGAGCTTTTATTCACTACTTTAACGCTCTATGTGGTCAACAATATGCAAGTTAAATCATTAAAATAATGACACTTCTTCACGTCAATCGGGACAGTATGGACACGATAATACTATGACATTGTTGCGCGTGAAACTGGAATGAGGGATACAATCTAGCTGAGTTTGTTTCCCATTTTTACTTTGGAAGTCTGAAAAAGAAAGAAAGTTTATTAATTTAAATTATATTCCATATCTATTTCAGTATTTTTTTCCGATTCTTTTCAAATTATTTATTTCTTATCTTACCATGTAAATGCCAACGATCAAGCCGAAAAGACCGATAGCAGAACCAAAGATTTCGACGATCAGAATCTTGACAAAAAGAGCAGAATTGGCTGCATCAGAAAGAGCTGCACCGGAACCCACAATGCCTACGGCGATGCCACAGAAGAGATTTACGAATCCCACAGCGATACCAGCACCAAACATAAGATATCCAGCTAACCAATTTTGGTTCTTTATACTCAGATCTTTCATCACTATGTCATCCTTAAATTCCTCGAGCATTCCAGACAAAACGATGGCAGTGATCAAACCGTAAATCGCCACAGCCTCACAGAAAATTACGGAGATCAAATTCTTTGTCTTGATTCGAGGAGCTTTGACTCCACCCCCGACAATTGACACGCCAGTTGTGTGAATACCTCTGCATTTAAATAGTTTAATTAAATCAGAAAACTTTAGGTTTAATTATAATGACTTCTTAATTTTTAGTGAATTGTGATTAGTTTCTAATTAAGAAAATATACTTACAAGGCAGCACCTACAACTGAAAGCGCAACGGCAAGACCGATTCCTAAGGTCGCCCACATATATGGCGAAGTTTCTTCCAAAAACCTGAAAAGAATTTATTGAAATTTAATTTTTTTTTATATCGTCTTTTGAGAAAGGTTTGAAATATTGAAAATTAAAGCTTCGATAAATTAATTAATTCTCAGCTGAAACTTAACAAAGTTAAGGTAAAAATTTTCATGTATTAACTATTATTTTATTTTGAATATTAAAAATAAGAAATTTTGGAATCATGAACGTAATTCATGGCCTTCAAATTGAAATCATTGATATTTTAAACAAATTAATTCAGCATTCTTTCAACTCAAATTAAAACTTTTATGATAATTCATAAGCAATTAAAAAAGTACATGATCGGAGTCATAAACGAAAAAGAGAATGACCTTGAAATTTAATAAGCAAATGGTCACAAAACATCAACTCTTTTAAACGAGAAAAGTAAGCTTTTTTATACATACCATCCTATGCTGACTCGTTCTCCTTTTCCCGTAAACACATGGTACAAAACTGTAAAATAAAGAAGAAATCATGTGACAAACTAGAAAGCTTCAAAATCATATCCATTGATTTTAACATCATTTTATACACAGAGACTATTTCAATTAACACTTTACATACAGACCTTATCTCAAGTTTTATTTAAAGAACGGAATCTTCTATTAAAATAAGCAAGTAAAGCAGTAATAACAAGAATAAGCACAAATAATTCCTAAAATGTTAAAAAAGGAACCATGACGTTAAAAATAAGCAAAAAATATCTTGGATTATAAAACGAAAATTCTATTTCTTTTTCATTTTATCAAAGAAAAATTAAAAAGAGATTGTGAGTGGGAATGTTAAAAATTGTGTAAAATAAAGATGCACACCCAAGATAAGTATCGTCGCTGTGGAGAGACCCGCGAAGGTGGAACTTATTATATATCTCATTTTTAATTTGTATAACGTATCACTCGCGTAGTAATGAATTAATTAGAACGACTAGTTCGATTCATAGGAATGAAATTCTACGAAAATCCTAACTTCTACTTCGATTTTTAGACAGGAGCCGTCATTCACCGAAGACCCGTGTTACCTGTCATGTGAGACCAACAATGGTACCAACATTATATTTATCAAAACCAAAATTATCAGAAAGGCCAACATGAATACAAAGTTAAACTTTTTAGTTACATAAAGTTACATAAATATGTGTGTACATACGTTTTTTACAGGTTTTTTTACGTAGAATACATTTTTCCCAATATATACGTCAGAAAACAAAAGTTACGCGTAACTAACCAACCCTGGTAAATATAACGTAAATACAACACAGGCATAACCTGTACGGAGTTAAATAAATAAATTAAACATTAAATATACAATAGATATTATAGTATATTTTATACAGAAAAATCTAAATCCTACTGCTTTTTCAATGTGATAAATAAAATTTTCTTTATTCGAACTGTCTAATATATTAACTAAATTTATTTTTTATTTTTCTATAGAAAGATAAATAAATAAATTTAAAATGAGCAGTGACAGCAGTGATAGTGAAGAGGAAAGAGCGAAAAAGGATATTAAAGAAAGGGATGAATTTGCCAATCGACTTAAAGCTAAAGATGAAAGCAAAATTCGAAAAATTGCTCTATCCGCTGGCTCCGGAGCAGGTAAGCTTTTATTATTTTTTTTATGAGAATGAGTTCATTTTGTGACCCGGAATGTTTCTAAGGTTTCTAATTTTTTTTTAGCCGAAGCTGCAAAGAGAATCAAACTTGCAGATGATAAAGCAAGAGACAAACTTATACCAAAACTTCGAGTGGAATCACGTAGACAATATTTGGAAAAAAGGAAAGAGGAAAAAGTACAAGAGTTGGAAGCTGATATCCATGACGACGAATATTTATTCGAGGAAAGCATGTAAGACTTAAATTTCCATGATTTAATTTTATTTTAAAAAGGATATCCTGACTTCAATATAGGTTTCTAATTTGCCATAACTTTCAGATTAACAGAAAGGGAATTAAGAGAGAGAGAACATAAGAAACAGCTTCTCCAACTAGCTAAAGAACATGAACAGGCAAGAGAACTCGAACGAATTCAGCGGTATCGGATGCCAAGTCAAGATGGCAAGGTGGAACCAGAAGAAGAAAATAATAAAGAGCCTCCACAATCCGAGCAAAACAAATGGGAATCTGATCAAATATCCTCCGCTGTATTTAAATTTGGGGCTAAGGATAAGAAACGTAAGTTCGAGTTTATTAAGATTTTAACTATTTAATTATTGCGAGTTTCGTGTCTAATCTTTGAAATTTTTCTACAGCCAAAGAGGAATACGAATTGCTCCTGGACGATGAAATTGAATTTGTCCAAGCATTGCAGATGCCAGGAGTGACGAAAGATAAGAAACGGAAAGCTAGTCCAACCCCAGAAGTTAAAGGTTTAACTACGATCGAGGAAACCCAGAAAAGTCTACCTATTTATCCTTTCAAAAAAGATCTGCTTGCTGCTATCAGAGATCACCAGGTAACTATAATTTTTGCTGAATGTTTAAACAAAATAATATCTATTTAAGATTGAAAAATAATGATAATTTCTTCTTAGATTCTGATTATTGAAGGAGAAACTGGGTCTGGAAAAACGACCCAAATTCCACAGTATCTTTACGAAGCTGGCTACACAGCTGATGAAAAGCTTATTGGATGTACACAGGTATTTCATATATTATTATTATTATTATTGTTATTATTATTATTATTATTATTATTATTATTTATATTATATTATCATTTCCTCTATTTCTCCCTATGTATCATAGCCTCGTCGAGTCGCTGCGATGTCCGTTGCTGCTCGAGTAGCTCACGAAATGGCCGTAAAAGTAGGAAATGAAGTAGGTTATGCAATTCGTTTTGAGGATTGTACTAGTCAACGAACGCGAATCAAGTATATGACTGATGGTACCTTACATAGAGAATTCCTCAGTGAACCAGACCTGGGGTCGTACAGGTACTTTCTTTAATATTTATTTTTTTGTATTACGAGGGAAAAAAACTATAGTTACTTACAGTCACCTATTTAAGAAAGCTTACTAACTGAATTATTTTCTCTCCAGTGTTATAATCATCGATGAGGCTCACGAGAGAACTTTGCATACAGACATTCTTTTCGGTTTGGTGAAAGATATAACCAAATTTCGTAGTGACTTGAAGTTACTAATCTCGTCAGCGACGCTAGACGCAACTAAATTCAGTGAATTCTTCGATGACGCTCCAATTTTTAGAATTCCCGGTCGTCGATTTCCCGTTGATATTTATTACACTAAAGCACCCGAGTCTGATTATGTCGATGCCTGTGTCGTTTCCATTCTCCAGATTCACGCCACTCAACCTTCTGGAGATGTTCTCGTATTTTTAACGGGTAAGTTCAATATTTAAATTTTCTAAATTACAATGCACCAATTTTATTTCATAATCATAATATCTAAACCAATTCATATTGAAGGTCAGGAAGAAATCGAAAGGTGTCAGGAGATGTTACAAGATAAAGTGAGAAGACTTGGATCCAAAATAGCAGAATTGTTGATTTTGCCGGTTTACGCCAATTTGCCGAGTGATATGCAAGCAAAGATATTTTTACCAACTCCTCCTGGTGCGAGAAAGGTATTATATTATAGACAGTAATTATCAAGATTATTATTTTCTTTATCCAAAATTATGAATTAAAATACTTTATTTCCTAATACTTTGTCTTTTCAAGGTTGTTCTTGCCACGAATATTGCAGAAACATCTTTGACTATCGACAATATAGTTTACGTCATTGATCCTGGATTCACTAAACAAAATAATTTCAATTCCCGAACTGGAATGGAAAGTTTGATAGTCGTTCCTATAAGTAAAGCCTCGGCAAACCAGCGAGCTGGCCGCGCAGGAAGAGTAGCTCCGGGCAAATGTTTCCGTCTTTATACAGCCTGGGCCTACAAAAACGAACTTGAGGAGAACACTGTCCCGGAAATTCAGAGAATAAATCTAGGTAAATCTTTTTTTTTTCAATTTCCTACATATTTTTTCATATTTCATATTTTGCACATAGAAAATTTAATAAAACCCGAATTGCAGGGAATGCTGTCTTAACGATGAAAGCACTCGGTATCAATGATCTAGTGCATTTCGACTTTCTGGATCCTCCGCCTCATGAAACTCTAATATTAGCTCTCGAACAACTTTATGCTCTGGGTGCTTTAAATCATCATGGCGAGTTAACTAAGCTTGGTCGCAGAATGGCAGAATTTCCTTTGGATCCGATGATGGCCAAGATGTTGATCGCCAGTGAGAAATACCGTTGCTCTGAAGAAATAGCCACAATTGCAGCCATGCTTTCCGTGAACGGTTCTATTTTCTACAGACCTAAAGACAAACTCATCCACGCCGACACAGCTCGAAAGAATTTCCACGTACCTGGAGGCGATCACCTTACATTGCTGAACGTCTACAATCAGTGGCAACAATGTGACTTTAGTACTCATTGGTGTTATGAGAACTTCATCCAGCATCGGTAAATACAGGAGATTATTAAATTTTACCTTCATTGAAAAAAAGATTGCATTTAATTTTACCTCAAAGTATATTTTATTAATTTTAACAATGATATTATGTTTTTTTCCTTACAGTTCGATGAAACGAGCTCGAGATGTGCGAGATCAGTTAGTCGGTCTGATGCAGCGTGTAGAAATGGAGCTGGTATCTGGAATCACTAACACAGTTAATATTAGGAAGGTAAAAGTCAACGAATTTTGGAAAAAATTAAAGATTATTAAAATTATTATCGAATCGATTAAAGAGATATAGTTTTTTTTTATCTTTACAGGCAATCACGGCAGGCTATTTTTATCACATAGCGCGCTTATCAAAGGCTGGCAATTATAAAACGGCAAAGCAAAATCAAACCGTTTCGATTCATCCAAATAGTTCTCTTTTCCAAGAACTGCCACGATGGCTACTGTATCACGAACTAGTGTTTACCAGCAAAGAGTTCATGCGACAGGTAAATAGATAAACACTTTAAAACCTATAATGTATATCAAAATTTTCTGAAATATTGCACTTTGTTTTTCGCGAACTTTAATGGTTTATTATAATTACAGGTGACGGAAATTGAGAGCAAATGGCTTTTAGAAGTGGCGCCTCATTATTACAAACCTAAAGAGGTTGAAGACTCTACGAATAAGAAGATGCCGAAATCATTGGGATATGCTGGACCAAGTGGGAATCATTAGATTTTTACGTTAAATTAATGGTACATTTACCTTAATTATTATGTTTTTAAATGAATATTTGAATAGAAAATATGGTTTGGATTTTTCAAATATTTGATTTTATTTCATTAATTTTATTTGTACCTACAACTTTTACTTCCTAGATCTTGCGTTTTAATTTAATTTTTAATGTTAATTAGATACCTTGGTGAATTATCAAGTGGCTGAATTCAAGAGAGACGTAAGGATTATTGATTTAAAATACCGATTTAAATTGTTACAAGTCTAATAGTTGAAGGGTAAATATTCAAATATTTATAAGAGCCGTTTTCACGTAAACCAAAACTTCCCGCTTGAAAACAAAAGTGCCACCTAACGTGGACGCTATCGAAAAATCAACTGATTTTGCATTCATATCATCATATCATTGTGTGTGATAACTGTAACCGTCTCGTTATATAACTCGTAATAATTATGAAATCATTATTTTTGCATTTATCATTATAAATCATTTATTTTATTAAAATTAGAACATGATGTCTCAGTTAAGAGATCCTACTGATTATATGTGGTTTAAGAATTTTTACGGAGTTAAAAATTCAAAAACGAAGGAAGACTATGCAAAGGAATTTGTTGAACTCTTTTACTACCCCAACGTGTGTCAATATTGCTCAACATTCGAAATCGAAGGACCTGCACGTATTCCTTGCGAAACATGTAAAGTAATGTTTTATTGCTCTGACGAGCATCGAGATGCCCACTATAATGAGCAACATAAAACTTTTTGTACGACTCTTGCCAGTCTCAGGGGAGACAAAAACCACTTATATGAAAATTGTGATTTGAGTGATTTTCGAACGAGAGTTAATTTCATTGAATCGGCAAAAGCAATTACGCCTCGAGATCTAAAAATCTATGAACGAAACTCGTTTATGTTTCCAAGAGTCTGCATGGCTTGCAACGAATCGAATCCAAACCAGTTAAGCCCATGTCTCCACTGTGTTTGTGGTACCTTTTGCAATAATCACTTATATAAAATGATTTTGCACAGAAAAAATGAGCAGCTTTGTGATCGTTTCTACATACTTTTGTATATTGATAATCTTTGGCTTGTTTTCAAGGATTTGCCGTTGGATGATTCGATCCGCTCTCTTCCTTTCTCCCCAACACAGAGAATGATTCCAGAAAGCATGAAGATATTTATGCAACATTTGATAATTCCCTTTGGACACAGAGCCAAATCGGACCGGGAGCAAATTGCTTTTGGAGCAGTTTGTAAGGTCGTTTCTACAGTTTTTACCAGGTCTCTAACTTTAGTTCACGCTCTAAAGTTGTTAGGAGATATAATTTGGTGTAAAGTGAATAAAGATAAGGTGATTTACGTAATCAGTAAAGAGGAGAAGTTTGCAGCGGAGAGTAGTTTCTCAGAGTTCGAAATTTTGCTCCACTGGTTTTCGAGATTGAAGAAACTAACAGTCGTTTTCATCGGATGTGAAACGCCACCACCGAAAACAATATTGACCAATGTATGTAGCGATTGCAGGACACACGAAAAATCGTTGAAGATTTATGCTACTACGAAGCTGTTCAAGGAATTTTATTACGAAAGGAAATTTAAGAACCCAGATATCATCATAGCTTATAATGTTGATTATCGCACCCATGACATTTGGGTTGGTGCTTCATCGATGTTGGCTGAGTTGAAAATTCCAATTGTTCTCACTGCTATGGATAAAACATTTTTAATTGCAGCAGCGAATGATTGTGTGACAGATCCAAGGAATTTCTCTAGAATCGAAGAAAATCCGTATAAGAGTCTAAGAGAAGAGAGGATTTTAAATAGTGTTGCTGCTTCTAATCAGTTCATCAGCATTTATAATGAGAAATTGATTCCAAAGATTTGTGAAGTAGATGACCCGATTGATCCATGCAATTTATGTTTGTATTGTGAAATGAGAGATATACAAAAAAATGGTTTTGAAGAGAAACTACAATATTTGGAAGATCAGAATGCTCGTCTACACAAGAAACTCGCCAGGATTGATAAAATGGTGCTAATGTTAAAAGAAAAACAAGCTTCGTATGAAGAAACATTGATGCAAGTCAAGATGAGGCTTGTAAACACATTCTTTAATCTAGAAGACAAAGTCTCATCAGTGGTAAGTATATTTTTCGTATTTTATGAAATGTAACTTATTTTTTCTTAAAGTTGCAAGAACTAATAATTATACGTACTTCTTAATTATGTACTTCCTTTTTAGTTGGAGGACTTCCATTATTTGGATGAGGACCAGATAGAGCTTAGTGCAGATGAAGAGGATGATGAAAAGAAAGAAACTTTAGTCTAGAAGACAAAGTCTCATCAGTGGTAACTATATTTTTCGTATTTTATGAAATGTGACTTATTTTTTCGTAAAGTTGCAAGAACTAATAATTGTACGCACTTCTTAATTATGTACTTCCTTTTTAGTTGGAGGACTTCCATTATTTGGATGAGGACCAGATAGAGCTTAGTGCAGATGAAGAGGATGATGAAAAGAAAGAAACTTTAGTCTAGAAGACAAAGTCTCATCAGTGGTAACTATATTTTTCGTATTTTATGAAATGTGACTTATTTTTTCGTAAAGTTGCAAGAACTAATAATTGTACGCACTTCTTAATTATGTACTTCCTTTTTAGTTGGAGGACTTCCATTATTTGGATGAGGACCAGATAGAGCTTAGTGCAGATGAAGAGGATGATGAAAAGAAAGAAACTTTAGTCTAGAAGACAAAGTCTCATCAGTGGTAACTATATTTTTCGTATTTTATGAAATGTGACTTATTTTTTCGTAAAGTTGCAAGAACTAATAATTGTACGCACTTCTTAATTATGTACTTCCTTTTTAGTTGGAGGACTTCCATTATTTGGATGAGGACCAGATAGAGCTTAGTGCAGATGAAGAGGATGATGAAAAGAAAGAAACTTTAGTCTAGAAGACAAAGTCTCATCAGTGGTAACTATATTTTTCGTATTTTATGAAATGTGACTTATTTTTTCGTAAAGTTGCAAGAACTAATAATTGTACGCACTTCTTAATTATGTACTTCCTTTTTAGTTGGAGGACTTCCATTATTTGGATGAGGACCAGATAGAGCTTAGTGCAGATGAAGAGGATGATGAAAAGAAAGAAACTTTAGTCTAGAAGACAAAGTCTCATCAGTGGTAACTATATTTTTCGTATTTTATGAAATGTGACTTATTTTTTCGTAAAGTTGCAAGAACTAATAATTGTACGCACTTCTTAATTATGTACTTCCTTTTTAGTTGGAGGACTTCCATTATTTGGATGAGGACCAGATAGAGCTTAGTGCAGATGAAGAGGATGATGAAAAGAAAGAAACTTTAGTCTAGAAGACAAAGTCTCATCAGTGGTAACTATATTTTTCGTATTTTATGAAATGTGACTTATTTTTTCGTAAAGTTGCAAGAACTAATAATTGTACGCACTTCTTAATTATGTACTTCCTTTTTAGTTGGAGGACTTCCATTATTTGGATGAGGACCAGATAGAGCTTAGTGCAGATGAAGAGGATGATGAAAAGAAAGAAACTTTAGTCTAGAAGACAAAGTCTCATCAGTGGTAACTATATTTTTCGTATTTTATGAAATGTGACTTATTTTTTCGTAAAGTTGCAAGAACTAATAATTGTACGCACTTCTTAATTATGTACTTCCTTTTTAGTTGGAGGACTTCCATTATTTGGATGAGGACCAGATAGAGCTTAGTGCAGATGAAGAGGATGATGAAAAGAAAGAAACTTTAGTCTAGAAGACAAAGTCTCATCAGTGGTAACTATATTTTTCGTATTTTATGAAATGTGACTTATTTTTTCGTAAAGTTGCAAGAACTAATAATTGTACGCACTTCTTAATTATGTAC